>CM046663.1:63772803-64000658 GCA_025594165.1 Tamias sibiricus
AAAGAAAGCATCATGATGCCTATGACAGAAAATACTCAATAAATGATAATGCTGTTATCCAGAATCCAGATGAAAGCCAGAAATCATCGCTAGTATTCTGGAATTTTAGTAATACTACACAACCTAACATGTCCAATAATATTTGAGAAAAATCAAATAACTTATCTCACCTTTCAAGTAAAGAACCAGTTGTCTCTAACCCCTTGGCACCTGTCATATTCTTTTCTGAAATATTTTTCCACAATGTGGTCCATTAGACAACATACAGGATTTGAAGCCATGTTAACACCCAGAGCAGACAGCAACTGTCTATTGGCAAAGTGATCATCACAGGTAGAAACCTGCCCCAGCCTGGGAGCCAGCAACCATTTATTGGCTAAGCCTGCCTTCACCTACACATCCCAGCAATCTAACTTCAGGGGACCCTGATGGCTGCCTGTTTTTTTTTTTTGTTTTTTTTTTTTTTTTTTTTTTTTTTTTTTTTGGTACCAGGGATTGAACTCAGGGGCACTCGACCACTGGGCCACATCCCCAGCCCTTTTTTGTATTTTATTAGAGACAGGGTCTCACTGAGTTGCTAAGTGCCTCGCCATTGCTGAGGCTGGCTTTGAACTCGCGATCCTCCTGCCTCAGCCTCCCAAAGTGCTGGGATTACAGGCGTGCGCCACCACGCCCGGCTTGGCTGCCTGTTTTTATTTCTTTACTCCCCATCTTAGCACTACTAACCTGCTTCTTGGGGTGATATCTCTTGACTTCTATCTGTACTTTCTTGTAGACCTAAGCCTTTGAAAACTGATCCTGGATTACTTTAGGTTTTACCTCATTCCCGAATAACTTCAGTTTAATTTGACATGCAAGAAAAGCGACTACTTCTTCTTCCCGCAAAGCTACTGACTATGTCTCTCTGTGTAGATTACAGAATTCAAACTCTCTCAATGATGGATTTAATTAGGCTGACATTTACCAAGGGCCAAATGTCACATTTCGACTCTTGGAAGCCCTAAAAATGGAAGCCTTATGGAGTATGATATCCATGTCTGGTGGAATTTAGCAGTGGCCAGTGTTGGGAAGGGCAGAAAGAGGAGGTTCTCAGAGAAGATAACATAATCAGCATGTGCACAGAGGATAGTTCAGAAAAAGACTGTGGGTGCAACAAGCACTGGAAGCTTCTCAGAGAGAGGCAGTGTGACTGCAGGTCATCTTCTATGTCCAAAAGCTTGTATTTTACACAAATAACCTTATATGCACGTTTCTACTTACATGTTATTTACTTTTTCAGTCTTAGAATTTCTGTTTCTATAGAAGGCTATATCCCACATCAAGAGCACCCATCACTGCAAGTAGCCTCCAATGTAGAGACACTTCCAAATCCATTTCCATATTTCCATCATCCTTGCAATTATCACATGTATTTAAGTCAGGACTCTCCAGAGAAACAAAACTGATAAAATATATTGAGATATATAGAAAATAATTTGTTATGAGGAATTGGCTCACATGGTTATAAAAGCTAAGAAGTCCCATGATCTGCCATCTGCAAGCTGGAGGTGAGCAGAGCCAGTGTATAATTCCAGTCCAAGCCTGAAGCCTCAGCACCTAAGGAGCCAATGGTATAAGTTCCAGCCAGAGTCCTAGGCCAAAGAATTGGAAAAGGCAGAGGAACAAAGATGTAAGTCCAAAGCCTAAGAACCAGGAGCAATGGAGAAAAGGGGCAGGAAAAAGTGGCTGTCCTAGCTGAAGCAGAGAGTGAATTTGTCCCTTCTGCTTTTATTCTATGCATGTCCTCAATGGATAAGGTATGCCCATTTGGTGAGGACAGATTTTTATTTTTACTCAGTCTACTGATTCAACTGCTCACCTTTCCCCAAAATGCCTTCACAAGACACACCCAGAAATAATATTTTACCAGACATCTAGGCATGTCTTAGCTCAATCGATTTGATACATAAAATTGACCAGTATACCACTTATCTCACTAGCTTAGGTTTACTGCTTCCTCAAACTCCAAAAGGTCTCTTTAAATCAAGATTTCTTAATTATAACACTATGAATACTTGGGCACAGCGAATTATTTCCTGTAGGAAGCTGTACTGTGCATCATAGGAGGTTTAGCAACATCATTAGTCTCTACCCACTACTTGCCAATAGCAACACTCCCAGCACCACCTCACCCCATTTACAACAACCAAAGATGTCTCCAGATAATGTGAAGTGACTCCAGTAGGCAGGACAATTGAGGAAAAGAAAAAAAATCACCACAGAATGAGGACCACAGCTTTACACCAAACTCTGAAAATACACTGTAGGAAGGAAGATCATTTGCTCTGATCACAGGTACCTTGGCTTTTCCAAGTAACTTTAAAAAAATAGCTTTTTGGTGTGATATATTTTGAGTACTCTTTATGAATTATTGGCATCCTTGTCCACATTTCTAGTATATTACTATCCCACCTGCAATCTACATTTTTAAACATCTGAAATGAGCCAAAGCAGCTGCTTCTTGGCAATTATTTTAGCAAGTAAGTATGTAAGAAAACGCCCATCAGAAGCTTTGTCATCCTGCAGCTATTTGGCTTCTCTGGATGGCTTCTTATAAAATGGGCAGATTTGCAGCAGACTAGATCAAAAGTCATAAATTAATAATGAACAGAAAGCAAATTGGAGACAGCAGACTTTAAGGGAGACAGCTATTTGGGTTAAGCAATGTTGTCCATGACGAACAAAGGACAGGGAGCAGAAGTGCCCTTGCACAAAAACACAAGTGTAAGCGTAAAATATCCATGATAAAACTAATAGAAGAAAACACAGCAATACTTTCAGAAGTTTAGAGTGGAAAAGGATTGTATAAACAATAGTGACAAAATATGCATATTACAAGGATTACCTTAAAGATTTCTGCTAAAGATCCTCAAAGAAAATTCAGCAGATTAGTTAGGAAAAGATATCTGCGACACCCAAAATGTAACCTGGGATTAGTATCCAAACTGTAAAGGAATCTTTCAATCCAATAAGAAACAGGAAAGATTATAGAGAAAAGGTCAAAGTATGTGACCAGGAAATTCGTAGAAGGGAAAACAAAATCACCAAGGAAATGCAGTCAGCCTCACTTGCAAATAAATAAAGCAAATTCTACTTGCAAAATTAATAAATTGAATGTTCAGGAGTATAGTTCATATATATGGAGAAAATTTATCTTCTTTATTTTGTGCTTGTAGCTCCTAGTCTTCCTCATGACTTTGAATCCCCTGGTTAGAGGCAGGGCAATGAAGGAAGACAGAAAGATGCAATAAATGTTCAGTCCACTTTAAGTCTAAGTTCAATCTGATCACTTAAACTGTCCCTTTAGCTAACTCTTGGATGCACATGCTCAACTTAGTCTCTCAGACAGCCCTTCTCTCCCTTAGCTTGCCCCTAAGATCCTAGTTAGTCAGCTATTCATCACTATGACCAAAAGATCTGACAAGAACTTGGAAGAGGGAAGGTTTATTTTGGGTCATGGTTTCAGAGGTCTCAGTCCATGTTCCACCAGCTCCATTGCAGAACATCATGGTGGAAGGTTGTGGCAGAGGACAGCTATGGGGCTCATGGAACTGGGAAGCAAAGAGCGAGCAAGAGGAGGGGGGGGGGTCTAAAGAAAGATAAACCCTTCTAGGACATGACCCTAGAGATTTATTTCCCCAAGAAGTTTGCACCTCCCAGTAGTCCACTCAGCCATGAATGGATCAATCCACTGATGAGGTTGGAGCCCTCATGTTCCAATCACTTTCACCCCTTTAAACACATGAGACTTTGGGGGACATTGCAGATCCAAGCCATAACCATCCTGTAGGGGTGTAGAGGGAGGGCTTATATCACCTGCAGTGGTCCTCTACCTCCTCCATCTCAGGGCTATGTTCTCTTTTGCCAGGTGTTCCTTGCCCTCCTGGCATCTGTGGTGGAAGTCTACTTTTGCACTCTTCACGATCTTCTCTCTACTGCTTGGTAAGGTCTGCTGACACTTCCTGGCTGACTCAGCCTCACCTCAACTCCCAGAGATGCTGACAAAGGTGGCTAGGACACCGGTTCCCACAGATGCTAACAATCTTCTGAGGTCATCTGGGACTCCCTCTTATCCTCAGTCAATGCAATCTACTCTCTTTACTCCTTGGGCATCCACACTGCCCCTGTTAAGATGACCAAATTCTCCTAGGAGACCTGTCAATGTCTCAAGGGAACCCAAGGCAGATGGGGGAAATAGCCTTAGAGATTGCTTTTGCTTCCTTACAGTACTGCCCAGTCAGTTTGGTTCTACTCAAAGACGATCACTCCCCAGAACACTAAATGAACTTTATGGATCAATGTGGTCATGGGGGAAGGAGCACTCCCTTCACTCTCCAAGTTACCCCCCACTCAACTGAAGTACACCAGTACACCTTCTCTCTCTCTCTCTCTCTCTCTCTCTCTCTCTCTCTCTCTCTCTTTCTCCCTGCACCCTCGGCCAAAACTTAGAGAACAGAAAATCAGAACACATACCTGCCCACCTGTGTCCCCTTTTTTTCTGCCCCACAATTCCCTCATGGTGGAAAAGACGCTGCCCCTTGTTTTGCTTACTATGTGTCCTGCCTTCCCTCCCTAACGCAGTGGAGGCTTCATAGATCTGCTGCCATTAGCAGAGGACCATCAGCTCTGTATGCAAGTGGAACTCTGGGAGCCTGTGATCCCAGGCTTTGTTGCTTATCATCTAAAGAGGCAGAACATAGAATATTTAAAACTCGGCATCCAGAGAGTAATCTGGCTTGTAAGGCCAGTTACTTGTTGCAATATCCTGTTTTAGATGTCAGAAGCTGCCTAATCCCTCAGTCCTCCTTCAGGCAAAAGGGAACCTTAGGCCAACAAGGAAAAAAGAAAAGAGAAAGCCACATTATACACTGCTATAAATGCATCCTATTATTTGCTTTTTTGTTTACATTTTATGGCAGAGTAAAATAGTATCATTATTTTTGGTGATTTTCTAAAAAATAATCATTGATCTATATAAATCCCAGACAACTTCAACTTGCTAACTGCCTTGATGCCTTGATTTGTTCTTAACTGTTTAACAGATGTCAGTGAGATGAATTTAAGATTTTTTTATAGATAAGAATTTAAGCAAAGCATCCAATATTAGTAAGTATGCTCTTGTGATTCCAAAAGTTCTGTAAGTCTGATGTCCTTGGAAATTTGCCTAGAAATATTTTTCCCATTCTTATATAAGTCTTCACAATTTTCAGGTTCAAAAGTTTCTTTTATCTCAAAACCGTCTTCTTTTGGCCTTCCTGTTTGCTTCAGTTCTGACTTCACAAAAATAATTACTTTTAGCTCCTCATCCTTATTTATCATATCTCTGAAGTGTGCTTGATAGAAACAATAAAGGATGAACTTTAAAATGTACTTATGTAACCCATGACGTATCTCTAAAAGCAATTAATATTTAGAATCAATCCATGTGTTTCAAATAGCCACAGGATTATAATATATAATGCTATCATCCTAGTATTGGTGCCTAAAAAGTATTTATTAAGTATAAGAGATTTTTTTTTACTCTTAAATTACCCCTTGTTATTTTGTGATTGCTTTTCAATATCAATCCTTCTTACTTTCCCCACAGAGTAGAAGTTTAGTAGATCTTCTTACAGCTACTTTGATAAAACTTAAAGTGCCTTGGACTAGTAACAAGAATATCTCAATTCCAGTCTCCTAAATTCAGGTAGTGAGTGACCACCTAAATTTCATTGTATGTAAAGGCATCTCAAACACAATCTGCCTGAGACTGAACTCTATCACTTCTCCAAACATATTCTTTCTACTTTGACTATTATTATAGTTAATCACTATCCTGTAGCAAAAAAAAAAAAAAAAAAAAAAAAAAAAAAAAATTTAATCCTATAAGGTATTCTCAACTCAGATCTCTTTGAAAACTAACCATTCAGTAGTCACAAAATTCTCTAGATCACCCTACATGATATCTCTGAAAAATGCCTTTTCAGACTCAAGCTAACGTCCATTGCCTTAGTACAGAGTCACTTCCTCAATTCCTGCATTACTGCAAAAACTTCCTAAGTTCCATTCCACCATTATATACATTTTTAAAATTTATCAGATGTTACCAAAGCATCTATGCTAATGATAATTTTAATATTATAAAAGCTTACTATTTCCAGAACACCTTAAAATGTACCTCTTGGGACACATCTAATCATGTTATTCCTCTTTTTAATTCCCTTAATTTATTAAATTTTGTTTTTGTTTTTGTTTTTCTCCCATCCAAGTTTTGCTTGTAGAGTAAGATATAATTTCCTTATCATGGAATTCAAGGATCAAGACTTTGACCCTGTATATGTTGTTCTCTAGCACCAGAAAACCACTTGTAGCCATCTATATTGTTTGTCTGGCTGTTATAGCAAAACAAACTTGATGCATCAAGACCTTTATTGTCTCACAGTTCTGGACGCCAGAAGTCTGAAACAGAAGTGTCAGTGGGATATGCTCCCACTGAAGGTACATGGGAAAGATCCTGACTTCATCCTTCTAACTTCCAGTGGCCCAATTTGTTCCTTGGCTTGTGGCAGTAAAATTGCAATCTCTGCCACTGTCCACATGACATTCTCCCTATGTCTCTTCACTTCATATTTCCTCTATCCCTGACTATATCCAAAATTCCTTTTTATAAGGATGCCAGTCATACTGGATTAGTAACCATCCTAAGGATTGTATTTTAACTTGATCACTTCTTTATAGGCTCTTATAAATCTATTTCTAAATAAGATCACATTCTGGGGTTATTGGGAATTAAGGCTCTTGCTTAGCTTTTGGAAGTGGGGTATATGATGGACACAGTTCAACCCACAATATCATCTGAACAGGCCAAATTCTCATATCTCCTGGTGACTGTTCATGCTCTTTTCCTTGCTATCCATCTTCCCTACCTATCCTCCTCAACTGTGCCCTTTCTCCCATGCCACCAATCCACCTAAGTCTTCCCTTACTCTCCTGAAGTAAGGTGATCATGCTTCTATGCCCAGGAGGTTCACAGTTTCACAATCTGTGTTCTGTTCCCCCAAATTATTGAGCATCTCCAGGGTTCTCAGTGTAGGACAGAGGACCTCAGAGGGAGCAGAATGACCAGCACAGATTATGGATGAACAGACACAGGATGATGCACTGAAATATAGTGAAAGTGGGAACAGAAGCCAAGAAAAGATGTGTATGGTGTGTGGAGTATGCAGTGTGGAGTATGCACACATGCACACACACACCAGATGATTAAATAGCACAAGGTGCTCAGGCAATATATTCACTCCTCCATATCCATGGTTCTACATCCATAGATGCAGCCAACTTTAGATAGAAAATAATTTATTTGCACCTGTACTGAACATATATGTGCTTTTCCTTGTCATTTTTTCCCTCAACATTACAGGAACAAGTATTTGGATAATAGTAAGTATTTCTACAATATTTCCATTGTATTAGATATTATAAGTAAAGTAGCAATGGTTAAAAGTACAAAGGAGGATATATGTAGCTTATGTGCAAATACTACACTATTTCATATAAGAAACTTGAGCACCTGTGGATATCAGTATTCATTCGGGTTCCTGAAATAAATTCCCCATGAACACAGAGGAATAATTATGTGGTAACTATTGACAATGGTAGCAGAGTCTAGAGAAAGTAATAAAGGATAAAAAAAAAAGTTGGATCTTATAAAAGTAACAAATTATAGTAGCTGCTATGAATTGCTTAGCACTTATTCCAAACTACCATACAATACAATGCCATCATGTTTATCCTTAAATGTTCTAGGATATTTTCATTAAAAGAGTTTTGTTTTGCTTTTTTTCCTGGTTTTTAAGAGTCAAATCCATATCTGTGGCTAGGTTTTACATCTTTGACACACACAGGATTGTTATCAGCCCAAAAGTAATTAGGACAACTAAAAGAATCATTGCTTCAAGGAGAGAAGTAGCAGAGGAGATAAACTACCCCCTCCTTTTTTCTGTTCCTTTCTTCTTCTCCCTGTCATCCTCACATCTTTTGTACCTCCCAACCCTATTTTGCTGTGGTGCATCCCTCTTCTGGTTGTTCAGAACCAAGGTCCTTGGAGAGAAAGCTGAGTTAAGGAAGGCAGAAGTTCTCCAAACAACCAGACTCCTTGCAGAGCCAGCAAGTGGTACTGCTTGTCTCAGACAAGGGGACCACCACAGGTGGGGGGCTACTCTGTGCCTAACTCCAGACATAGAGGGGCAGAATCTCCATGGGACTCAGAAATGCTCTGACACTTTTACCCATGGAAGACAGGCTAACAAGGAGGCAGGAGCACCACCCAACACAAAGGCTACTTTGAAGGATCTCTGTTTTAGCTTTTGTTTATCCTTTCCACTGATAGAGCTGTAGGCTTGAAGCTATGCTATTTAAAGGGAAAAAGTTTATATATGCAGTTGGTAGATAAGCCAGGGGAAAATGGAAAACATACCAGGCAGAGAAGTTGGCTGCCAGCTAGGAGGTTTGATTTGTTTTCCTTTGTGAATTCCATTTCTACCCATAATGCTGATATATTAAAGAAATTTGCAACAGCTGAAAAATAAAAGCTTTGAAATTTTTAAGGATATTAGAATGATACATTCTATTCTATTATTTCATTATATTTTTCATGACTTGGGACCTAGTGTGAGCATTAAAAAATGTAAAAAAGAAATGATTTAGGTAAGCAGAATGCATTAAACTCATCATTCATGTGCATTGAGGGACAGCATTAAGCTTCTGTACATTTCTTTTCTTTCTTGATTTCTTCAATAATCATCTGAACATGTGGTTTCTTCTTCTTCTTCTTCTTTTTTTTTTTTTTTTTTTGTATAACATAAAGGCAGACAGAAATGTTCATAAAATTCCCTTCTTTGCTCAAAACTTTTTGGCTCATTTTCCCATTTTCCCTCTTTTAAGTAGGATTTTACAAATAGAAACAAATGAACTTAACATATATCAAAATAATAAATCATGAAAAAAATAATTTTGATTACACTGTAGAAAAAATCATAAAGAAAGAAATACTTTTATTAGTAATAATCACTGGTGTTACTTTGCTAATACATTTCCTTACAGGTTTTTTTATACATGAACAGAATTTTTTTTACAATTTGAGATATTGTACATCTTTTTTAGCATCTGTTTTTAGACATGCAAAAAATTGCAGAAGATAATTGTGCTGTTAGCAAATAGATTAAAGAGAACCCTATAACCACCACCTCATTGTTGCTGAGACTACAGGACTCCACAATCAATATTCCTCCTGTCAAATGTTTCTTATCAAGCAATTTCTGCTTATAATTTTATTGCTTGGGGTATTTGACCACAGGGAGAAAAAGGACATTGATGCCAGAACAAGTATTCCATCCCCTATGAGATTTTTTTTTTCTTTTCTCCCATTAACTGAATTGTTGTCATTTTGATTTTACGTATCAGTACTTTGAACTTTATTTCTGAGAATCTCCTCCTAGTAAGTGGATCTGATCTTAGTGCTGCCAAAATCACAAAATTCTGAAAGATAAAGACTGGAAGTTGGCCCAAGATGAAATCACCAAGATAACACACACCACTTTAAGAGTTGGATCAAAGGTGAGCCTGCCGGTATTATCAGGTCAGCACATGTCAGGCCGTCCCATTGGCTCAGCATATACTCTTTTCCCACATAGATTTTGCTATTTTAATTTTATAGCAGGCAATTTGTCTACAAATTAAAGTTGCAAAAGTAAAAATATAATTGTCTAGCATGCTGCCGACCTAGTCTTTCATCTTAGTTTTTGAAACATGGTTGTGATCATGCCCCAAACCTAAGATTTGGAATTTACTACAGTCCATCAAGGACTCAGAGAGCTACAGAAGATATGCACTAAGGACGGAGAGAGCAGAGTCTCTGCTCCTTCCTCTGTCCTGTCTTCCTTAAGTTGGCCTCCTATCATCATCCCGCACTTCATCACCACTGGGTTTCCCACATAGCCAAAGCAACACAACTGAGCAGTGGTTATAATTTTCCTTCTTGGCAGCAACAGGATCAGATCTACACAGCCTCTTCACAAAGACTTTTCCCAAATTTGGAAAAGAAGGATGACAGAAACTTTACTAAGAGATAAGTAAGTAATTATATTACCCTGAACAAGAACAGGTGGCGACATAATGAAAATGCATTTTAGGTGTTCCATTTCAATGGGTGAGTATTTCCCCCATCACTGGACAAAAACTCACTAGAAATCACTCATAATTTTTTTAACTTGTGTATAAAATAATTTTACAGTCACTTGAATGTATCATGGAAGTGTAATCTGTTCGGTCCATGGTAACGAACTCTGTAATGTTTATTGAAATGTCAATGTCTTGGCTGCCTGAGGCTTATATTGGCAGTGTGTCTGCTTTGGGGAAAGAGAAGATGTGGGTTGGATTCTCCTCTCTTTCTCTTGTGGACACTCTTACCAATACCTCTGGGCACAGGTCCTCTGACATGGGCTGTGCCCCTCTCCCATTGGCCATGTTTCCTCTCCAATCCCAAGCAGGTAGTGGTCTTCTGACCTTTTGTCCCTGCTGTTGGTAGGAATGTATTTAGGTCCATATTTGCAAACTGATAAATGAGCTTAAGAGTCACAGAATTGGAGCCAGATGTGGTAGCCCATGCCTGTAACTCCAGCAACTTGGAGACTGGAGCAAGAAAATTACAAATTCAAGGCCAGGCTCAGCAATTTAGCAAAGCCCTAAGCAACTTAGAGAGACTCTGTCTTAAAATAAAAAATTAAAAGGGTTTGGGATGTGGCTCAGTGGTAAGCACCCCTGGGTTCAATTCCCAGTACTAAAAACCAAAGTCACAGAACTGGAGCTGGTTCTTGAATGATTAGTCAACTGTGAAGATTCTTTCAAAGCCATGTGGCTCAGGCTTGGTTATCTACCTCAGCTGAAATTTGGTTTAACATTCTCATAAATCTTCATTCCATATTTTAATAGTTTATTTAACAAATTATTGAAGGCTCTCTACTAGGTGATAAAATTCGAAAGTAAGTATGGTATCTTCCTTCCCCCTCACACCACCTCCTTTGTCAGAGAATGAACCTGGGGCACTCTGCCATTGAGGCACATCCCCAGCCAGTTTTATTTTGAGATGGGGTCTTTCTAAGTTGCTGAAGCTGGCCTCAAACTTGAATCCTCCTGCCTCGGCCTACTAAGTAGCCAGGATGATAGGCATGCGCCGCCACAACCAGATGGTACCTTCCTTTCCTTGAAAATACTCAGTGTTTGGAGGATGAAATCAGATGCATAAATAATTAAATACAACCTCTAAGTGCTATAGGAGAGTGAACCATATGTTGTCAGAGCCATAAGGAAAACACAATTAATTCTCAAGAATTAGCAGAACTGCCTTCAATAATTTATCTTTAACTGCATTATTTTTAATTCTATGCCATGTTAGTTTTGTTTTTGTGGTACTGGGGATAGAATTCAAGAGTGCTTTACCACTGAGACACATCCCCAGTCCTTTTCATTTTTATTTTGAGAAAAGGTCTTGCTAAGTTTCCAAGGTGGGCCTTGAACTTGCGAAATCTCTTGCCTCAAGTCTCCCTTGGAAAAAAGAAATGCTTGTCCCACATATAGAAAAATCTAAATTAGAGTTTATTTGTAAAACAAGTTGAACTCTGTTCAGAAATTCTTAGAAATACAGAAATTCTTTGAAAGTTTTTAAAAGTTAAACCCTCAGTTATGTTCTAACCTAGTAGGTATCCTAAAGGAGGCTCTGTGGTTTAACAATAAAAGTCTCCTGAAAAGGTTCCACTTAGTAAGCAGCTTCCCTAAGAGAAAGCCTGGGCCTTCTAGAGCTATTCTCTCATAGCACACGGTGCCATCTAATCATCCAGCCTTGTAACCACCTCTGCTGATGGGCCTCCCCCATTAAGTTATGAAATCACTGGTGGAGGAAGATTCTGGCACAGACTTTTCTACATAGTAAGCATCAAGCAGAGAATTTTTGAATGACTAAATTATTCAATGATTTACCTGTCTTTGCTTTTCTTAATGCCACAGTTCCTCAAATTCTAGAGAAATCCCTTTCTAAAATGATTTATCAATGCTTAAAAATCAACAATAGAAAAAATATTAACCACATTTAAAGAGCATGTGTCAAATCTAGGTCCAAAAAATGAAGTCACTAAATCTGTAGATCAAATATTAGCTGACTGGGCATGGTGGTGCATGTTTGTAACCCTAGCTACGTGGGAGGCTGAGGCAGGAAGATTCCTGGGCAATTCAGTGAGACTAAATATAAAATATAAAAAATTTAAAAGACTAGGGTACAACTCAGTGGTAGAATGCTCCTGGGGGTCAATCTCCAGTACCACAAAAAATATATGTATGTATATAAGCAATATAAATATATATGTATATATATGTATATATCTTATATTAACTGATAATTTAACACTCCTTTGTTGTTGTTTTTCCCTCAGTAATTAACTCAAATCCTAATATTTTGGGAAAATTTCAGGTTAACCCAAATAATCAATTATAAAATGTTTTCAGAGGTATGTGTTATACTTTATTCAAATTAAATGTATCAGCAATCAAATGGAAGAGAAAATTCATGTTCAAAATAAAATGTAACTATCCTGAGGGCTTATTGGTTTAGCGTTCCCTATGTAGATCACCTACATTTCACTTTTTCCTTAAACAAAGTATTCTTCTGAATTTGCAGAAAAGTTATGCTTTCCAATTCAAGAAAATCTCTCATAATATGAATTGAGTACTTTTACTATCCTAGCTGTTGAATTCTCTGTATCAGGGATACAATTTATCCTTTTGTTGGACCTTCTTTATCTCTCCTTTGTCTCTGTTGAGCTCTCCTCAACTTCTTTAATTTTCTTGTACTTTTACTTTAATTGCTGTTAAGTCTTTTATTATGATAATAAACATTCAGCCATACCTATTCTGCTTGGTAATTTAGTTCTTTCTCTGTGATTCTTTGCCTTCAATTTGTGCAATCTTTTCTGTTTGTATTCTCAGTCTGATTTTTATGTTGTGATCTTTGAAGCTATTTTGTTAAATTCATATTTTTGTAAATATTTCAGTAATGAGATGATTTTGTGGAAATGTTTCTTCTCTTCCCTGGATTAAGTTTACTTATATAATTTTTTAAATTTTATTTTGCCTGTAATCATATCTTTTCTTCCTATTTCTCTCACTTTTTTTCTCTAATGTATTTATTGCAATTTATTTACATAACCCCCACCCAGGCTGGATGTTTCTGTTTGCCTCATTTTTATGTTGTTCGTGCAAAGAGGATGATTGAGAAATGAGTCCAGTTGCTGTTCAGTCTGAAAGACTGTGAATGAATTCTCCCTGACTCCCTCTACACATTGCATATTCATAGTTCTATATACAACAGCCTCAGGCCTTATTACTTAGGTTGGGAGAAAAGTCAGTTTTTGCTGGAGGCTGGGAACAGTCTTCCTTAGTAAAATTGAGCTCTGTCTTGAAGGATTTTGTGAAATAGTCTTGGACCCTAGTTCTTTCTACCTAAGCTTGAGTTTATCTTAATTCAGTACATGATAATTTGAAATCCAATTTTCTGATTCAAGATGAGTCCATAAAGCCAGCAACATGAGGATCAGAGTGGATTTTTTCCCCCAACCACATTTTACCTTTCCTTTCCCAGAAGCCACTTCTAGTCTCTAAAGGATAGTAGAAGAAAGTTTAGCATTTGTTTTTGGGTTTTGCTGTTTGCTTTTGGTTGTCTGTTTTGGGCCTCTTTTTCAAGGCCACATATTGGCCAAAGGAATCTTACCAAATGCTCCCAGCTAGTCTCCTTCTCTGCTTCCCTCAGAAGGTCTAGTTTTCTAGATCATAAATAGAGCATGTGCTTAGCATTCAAGGAGCCATGGGTATAATCCCCAGCACCAAAAAATAAAAAGGAAGACCTAGTCTAATCTTAGATCCCCTCTTCTGCCTGTTGTTTCCCTTGATTTCTGTTTACTCCCAAATTAATAGGCATTTATTATATTTAGGATGCTTTTGTCTTTTTACCTTCTCTTTCATCTAACAGTGGGTTCCCAGTATGGTAAACTCTTGTTTTCCTTGACACTAGAGGGTGAAATGAAAGTCAAGAGGATTTTAATGTTAAGTATATTTCCATATCTTCTCCCACAGCTGCCCACATTTTCTGTCGGTCTCTCCAGCCTCTACTAGGTGGTGAGTTGGATTTTTCAGAATCCCTAGCCCTCTCTCCACTTCCATCTCTATCCTGACCTGGGCTACACATGCTTCCCTGGGAGAAAATTTAGAGATGCACCACAAGCCTTCTTTTGCATTAATTCACACTGACATTTTTTTATCAGCATCTCTTTTTTAATAATTACTTTTGTTTACATTGTTGGTTTTGAAGGGGGATTTTTCAATCTGGCTTTACTATCTTAATATTAAATCATTTATTCTTATCTTAACAGGATGTAGATTTGACTCCCAGGTCCATGGGGGAAAAAATCCCTAGATTGTAAACCTGGCAAAAAGCTTTTCAAAAGATTTACATACATCTTAAAGGAGCATAGAAAGAAATTTTACAATAATAAATTTTCCAAAGTACAGGTGCTGAAAAACAGGGGTCAGGGGCAAAGGCTCTGAAAAAACTGATTGAAGCCCAGTCTGAAGGGAACAAACATGAAAACTGGATTGATGATCTCATTTTTCATCCTATGAAATGACATCCAGTTTCCTATCCTCTTGTCCTTATTTAGTTTACTTTACATGATTTGATACACAATTAAATGATATTTAAGGTCGTGGAAACAATAAAATATTCAGAAAAGTTTAAGTGGTTGATACAATTATATAGAGGTTATAGATAGCACCACAAAAAAAAAAAAGTACAAATCCTTTAAAACAAGAAAAAAATCCTAAAATTTCCTCCAAAAATCAATTACTGCCTCAGATTGTCAGATTCAATAAACCAAATGTTCCCATTTTCTCCCTGAGATCTATCTGTTAAGACTCTGAGCTGTTCAGAAAATAAGCAAACATCGACAATATCTCAGTAACAAAGGGTTTTTTTTCAATCTTTTTTTCTCTTTAGATGAAGTATTTTTATATGCTAGCAAAGGGTTTACAAGACTTCTCATATTGTCATTCCTAAACAAAATTATCTTTTGATGCTTAATAAATTAGACACATTTAACACGTTTAAAATTGTGCCCTCATCTTATATTCATTTTTCATCTCAAATATATGAGACTATACCTATTTCTCAATTATTTATACTAATAAGTAGAAGCAAATGAAATGCTGAATATATTTTTAATTATCTTTAAAATACTTTTATGTTTTTATTTAAAGTAATCTGATATTCCAAACACAAATTTTGATTGCCTTACCTCAAAAATAGTCTTCCAACCTGAATTTAATTATTTTCCATTGCAACCCACTATATACTTGCTAAACCTTCCTTGGAGTAAATATTGTGGTTTACACTTTCAATTCTTAAAGACGTCCCCTCTTGAGAATTTCACTTCATTCCATTCAACAAGCATTAGTTTACCATACTATGTGGAACACAAGACACAAAGACGCCAAAACTCAAAGACATCATGATCTAGCAGGATTCAAATTAAAAACAGGAGGGTGAGAAATAGGTTGACAAATAAGAATTCAAACAACTCTACAAATGCTACCAAAAAACTTAACAAGATTTACATGGAGGATTCAGATATATTACCAGTCACAAATCCCATTTCTTTTGTCGGGAACACTATTACCTACTGTCCTAGTAAATCCCATTCATCTTTTAAACATCAGCCTGAATATCAGCTCTCCAGCTAATCTTCCATAACCACCACTTCCCAACAAGTTGGGTAGCTCAGAAACTCCAGTCTTACCACTTATGACACAAAATTGCATTCATTTCT
Source organism: Tamias sibiricus (assembly GCA_025594165.1). Lineage (NCBI taxonomy): Eukaryota > Metazoa > Chordata > Mammalia > Rodentia > Sciuridae > Tamias > Tamias sibiricus. The sequence continues at coordinate 63,788,748 of CM046663.1, forward strand.
TTGCTTATCTCCATCTCCAACTGGACAATGAATTTATTGGGATCAATATCCTTATCTCTTTACCTCTGGTTTCCATACACCTAACCTATGGGCATGCAATAAATATAAATGAATAGATGACTACATATAATAACAATAGGAGCTAGCACTTATTGGTAATTTCTCAGAGCCATCCTCTATGCTAAGTGTTTTACATGAGTTATTTTAGTTAATCTAATTATTGTTCCCAATTTACAGATGAGAAAAATAGAGGCAGTGAGTAGTTATGAAATTTAACTAATTTTGAGCAGCTTTTAAATAATCGAGTTAGGATTTTTGGGTGGAAGGGTAAATGAATCTAGAAGATCTTTATCAGTGAGCTATGTTCTAAGTCCTCTTTATTTTTTATTGTGATATAGGGTCCCACTAAGTTGCTAAGGGTCTAAGTTGCCCAGACTGGCCACAAACTTGCAATTCTCCTACCTCAGCATGAGAATACCTTCATGAAGCAGGTGAAACCAATTTCTGCTAGGTCTAGTAATTAGCAAAGGTTTCCACGTGGGAGTAAAAATGTCACAAGTTTACAGCTGCTCCACAGGGAAACTTGATAAAGGCTAAAAACCTCAGTGGAACTAATTAAAGTATAGCATTGCCTTAAGGCAGGAATGGTCTTTCCAGGAAACCTTAGTCTGGGGACATCATAATTAAATATTCTCAAGATACTCATCCAGCTCTACAATATCATTAGCAGTTCAACAGTTATGTTTTATTTCTTAATAACCACATTTTAAAATTAAAGTCTTCTCTAATTCAATTTCATAAACCTAATAATTCAATATGACATATATACAGTGAATTTTTACACTAACTAATGAGGTTATTAAATGTGTACTCAGAGTCTGCTCGTAATTAAAAGCCCTCAACTCAAATGAAAAAGTACAAGGATACATTCTGGCTGAATTTTACACTGGAGAAAAGACTGATTGTTTTGAACCAAACACTGAGTAATCTTACAAGAAGAGCATCATTGCTTAGGTTAAGTTTTTGATCTCAGTTTAAAAGCAGACAGAAAGATAATATTTCAAAAGCCTTTAGAAAAGTAATAGAAAAGTTATTTGACTGGTCAGAGGTAGTATAGTTTCTCCCATTTTGTGGTTTTATTCATGGGATATTACGGATCCCAGAATACTGACTAGTTTCTGATCACCTCAACCTCCTGTCACCCTGGCTACACAGAGAACTGACTTAGCCTTTGGCTGTTTTCAGTTTCACTTTCTCCTGAATGGCTGTCTAGCGCCTCACCTGGTTGGAACACACAGGTGAATGTGCCCTGATTGTCCTTATCCCATGGGGCAGAGCTTTCTGGCCCAGCCCATGAGCTTCCCAGTGTGTACTAGAAACTTGCTTCTTAAAGTGGGTTCCCAGACCAACAATATTGCCATCAAATGGCAGCTTATTAGGGAACAAAACTGGATTAAAAACCTTCTTTTGAACTGATTTGTTAATATGACTATTAACACACAATTCATCAAAACTTTGCAAATGTTCATGTTTTAAACATAAAACTTATTATACATCTCTGAATTAGAAAGAGGATTGTTTTTGTTTCCCAATTAATTAATGTATCCATGGTAGACTGTTACTAATGGCATAAAATAATGCTCAGTCAGCATCAATTTTATTAGCCTTTTTTTATTTTTATAGGCATAAGTGCAAAAAAATTCAGTCACACAAACAGTTTGTGTAGGAAGGATTTTCTTTGTTAGTGGCATAATTTTGTTTATCAAATGTCAAGCTATTTTTTGTACTCCTTCACCAAAATCACATAACTAAGTATAATCAAAAATTATTTTTCATGTCCATCAGTCAAAAACTCAATTAGGCCCTTCCCCAACACTATTGAAAAGAAAGCCTGGGGAACCAACTGATGGCAAAGGATTTAACTCAGAGTCATTCACATTCTCACTTCCTGAGATGTGTACCAAAATAGCTTTGCCAACTATTCTCACAATATTAATTATATACATTATTCTTTCATTTGAAAGCACTTTAACTCTACACAGGTAAAATGAGTTAGGGAATCAAGATAATATTAACTGCAATGCAGTTTTATCACTTTAATGATCTTATCTACTTTAGTCAGCTATTTCACTGCTGTGACTAAAGGGTCAGACCAGAACAATTTTAAAGGAGGGAAAGTTTATTTGGGGGCTCACAGTTTTAGAAGTCTCAGTCCACAGACACTTGGCTCCATTCCTCAGAGTTCAACTCGAGGCAGAATATCATGGTGGAAGAGTGTGGCAGAGGGAAGCAGCTCACATGACCCGCAGGAAGCTGAGAGAGACTCCACTTGCCAGATACAAATAAATACCCAAAACCACACCATGCCCCAATTCCCACCTCCTCCAGCCATACCCTACCACTTCAGTTAATCCTTATCAGGCGATTAAATCACTGATTGGGTTAAGACTCAACAATCCAATCATTTCTCTTCTGAACCTTCTTGCATTGTCTCACAAGGGAGCTTTAGGGGGACACCTAACATCCAAACCATAACATTATCTTAAGCTTCAAGTCATTCATTAAAATGTCAAATCTGTAAATTTATAGATTTTTAATCTCTGATCATAAGTTAAATTGACCCATAATTCTCTTTTGTTTTTCTGTCTTTGTGTTTGGGTATGTATGTTTTAGGAACCTCCTAAGAAGAACTCAGCGTCTTTCATCTTTGACAACCTAATATTGGACAGTATGGTTATGTCTTACCTGACAGTTTAGTAGAACTTCCATCTAGCCCAATAATTTTACTTATTTTCCATTTCTTTTTACTGATGTATTTAATTGTACATAATGGTGGGATTTGTTGTTACATATTTGTACATGTACATGATACAACAATATAATTTGATCAGTATCATTCCCCTTTTCTACCCCTTCTCTCTGCCTCTAGTCACTGTCCTCTACTCTACTGGTTTCCCTTTGAAATTCCCCCATACACCTTTCTTTCCCTTTCACTCTCTAGTGTCCACATATGAGAGAAAATGTATGATCCTTGACTTTCTGAGTTTCGCTTATTTAACTTAACAAAATGTTCTCAAGTTCCACCCATCCCCCCCACATGACATTATTTCATTCTTTTTTGTTAGCCCAGTACTTTAATAGAGAGAATGAGTTTAAGCATAATTTCAATTTATTTTATGGTCATGATCTTTTCAAGTTTTCCCTTTCTTTCCTATTTCTGTTTTATTGGGTACCAACTTCAGTATTTGATATTTTTTTTGAAATTTGATATTTTTTCAGCAATGTAATCATTTTGTTTTATTTTGTTTTTGTTTTTGCTTTGGGGTACCAGGGATTGAACTCAGGGGCACCCGACCACTGAGCCACATCCCCAGACTTTTTTTTGTATTTTATTAGATATAGAGTCTCATTGAGTCGCTAAGTGCCTCGTCATTGCTGAGGCTGGCTTTGAACCTGTGATCCTCCTGCCTCAACCTCCCAAGTTCATTTTGGTTTTTGACTCAGTAGATGATTATTCACATTTATGACTTTTAAAATCATTATGTGTATTTGTATCATTAAACTTTGTTTTCCATATTTTGTTTTTTCTTCTTTCTATGTTTTCATGATAAGTTTTTCTTTTGGTTTATCTATCATTCTTTTCAAATAAACATGTTTCAGTTCTCAATATCAAACATAAGAAGTCATAAGATGAAAGAAATCTCTCCCACAAGAGTCAATTTCAATACTAAGATGCCTATGAATAATTATTTTAGAAATGTATTTGAATCCTATAAAGGAAATTTCATCTTTATCGCTATAGAAGTTAGAATTAGTCTTGTTTCTGTAACGAAAGAATAACATTATAAAATATCAATTCTTCCTAAATTACTGCATTAGCTTGAATTTTATCCCAATAAAAAATGTCAAAAATATTTCTGAAAGAATTTTACACACTCAAAAAATTTTGAGTTTTAGGCAGAGGAATAATCAGACAAAAAATAGCAAAGACACTTCTTTTAAAGAGGGAGGGATTTGCACAGATCAATTACTGAAATTTATTATGAGATTGTAATAATCTTTAAAATGTGCCATTAATATGAGAACATGGAGACAACTCAGCCTACTCTTTAAAAATGTTTGTAGCCATGTCTGTGAAAGTGACAGACACTTACCATTCACTGAATATCCAAGGTCTCCCCCACAATTCTCAGCCACTTGGCAGCCTGGTGGAACCCTATGACTAGTTCTAGGTAATGAGCAGACAGTGAGTGACAGGAGCCAAGGCAGACAAACATGAGAGTAAATTGTCCACTTCTTCTTCCCACTTCTACCATCAGGGTACACAAATTCAGGTGACATCTCTAAGAAATAAAACATACTGGACCAATCATCATGTGGTGACGATGGATGAAGGATGAAGCTGCCCCACAGCCACCTAATTCTCCATGAATGCTGTGCTAGCCTCATAAACCTTGGCTGTGTTCTTCACCGAGATTTGGGGCTGATTTGTTATCACAACACACATAGCCTGACTAATACAATGAAAAAGGAATGACAGCAGTGCCTTTCTATTTTAAAGTCCTGTTGGTCACTTGAGTTGAGTACTATAAAACAGTCACAAGGACTATTGAACAGTCTCCAGTTCTTAAAAATAGGACAAATGAAATTGTCTCTTGAAAACTAACCTAAAGAATTGACACTTGGTGGATCTGAGTAAAGACACTTGATGAGAAACAGAAAACATTTTTCCTCATGACAGTTAATCTTTATGGTCTTGACTGTTCCCTTTGCCCTCCCAAGTCTCACAAGGGCCATGTGGAGTAAGCCAGGTGAATGCTACACAGAAACATTACATAATGGGCAGTAAGCAAACCTACTTGATCTTTGCTCTGAAAAGATAAATTATCTTGATTATGCTAAAAACTACAAATCTTATGTCTGCTAAAGAAGGAGATGCTATCTCGTATAGAAGGTCTCAACATAAACACCCTTGGAAAATACAGTAGGACAAAAGTATAGTTTTCACCTCCACTCACAAGATGTGTGGACACAGGAAGATCCATACAGAATTGTCTCACAGTGGACCCATATAAGTAAATAATTATTTCAAAAAGTCTATCATACTTAGTTTAGACATGTGCAGAACAATCAATTCTGTCTCCTCAAAGCCACTTATAAAGAAAATTTAAAGATTTCATCTACCTAAAGAAGTGCCTTAGAATCTGGTCACCTGTCTTTCTAATATCTTCTATAATAATGGAATTATAAGAGACAGGAATATTAAATTCAAATTTAAGCTTTATTCCTACCCAAATGACACTGTGATAGGTGTTTTTATTATTAACCCCTATCTATAAAGATTCTCATATTTCACAGATATATCAACAGTTTCAGTAAAGTTCTAAGTGTACTATTTTCCTGCTTCCCAAGGGTAATATTACTCTTCATTTGGTTTAATCTGGGAGAAATGCACTTTTTTTCCATACTCATAAAAATTTAAGAACTGAGAATATATGCAAACTGAAGCCAATGGCAAAATGAGTTATGGAGTCCCTTGCAAAATCATTAAATGAGAGCAGCGGCTTGTCAGAGTGGGCTCAGCAAACACCTAAGCAGGCAGTAAGAAATTGGCAAGCCACTCAAAGCACTGCCCCTGGGTGGATCCAGGATCACCAGAAGCTCATTAGAAAGACTCAAGCACAATGGAATAAATGGAGTAAGTGCCTATGTAAAGAAAACCAAATATATGTGTCACCTATGATAATGGAAGTTTTGAGAAGAGAAAGTTACGTGATACTCTGGTTAATTTGCCATGGTTTCAATATAACAAAGGTTTTAAGAGCATCTAAATAATAGGGTCTCAGCCACCAGGTAGTTCTTTGATGTTACATAGCTCAGAACAACACTATAATTTAGGCATATTGCTTCTTAAAGAAAAATATTTATATATTTGTGAAGGTTTATTTTAAATGTAATTTTAAAGGTATTGAAAAAGTTAGACTTCCATGTGCTTCAAGCCCTCTAGATAGCAAAATCAGTATAATTATGAGGAACACTAAAAATAAAACATGGAATTTATATAAAGATAAATGAAACTTTGAATATCAATGGCTCCAACTGAAGGAGCCCTAATTAAGGAGATAGCTAAGATTGCGGTTAGCTGAGAGCCATAAAAGATGTTCAAGTTCCACCTGATATTCATATATTTATCTAAGAATCTTTGTATGCCCGTGAACACTGTGTAAAGCACCTGTAAGTTCAAGCTATAAGCACTTGTCCTTATTAAGGCAAAATGTATATAACCGGGTGAGGTTAGTTAGAGTGTGTGGGGTGATTGAAGTTGGTGGTTGAAGTTGGTGGTTGGAGTTAGAGCAGTTGGAGTTGGAGAGGTTACAGGAGCTGGAGAGAGAAGAAGAATAAAAGACCTTTTTTCATTTTCATCCTGCCTCCGAATTTTCTCCCACGGCGTCATAGCTGCAAGCAACAGCATCAGGCAGCTACATCCAACACCAACTCAAATGAGCAAAAACCCCATGAGTAATTGCAAAGGCTGAATGCCTGAACCACATGTCTAAAGATGCAGCCACCTTGCATTTTCCTTTTGTTACTTAAGTGATACAGTATGGTTTATTCAGGAAGCCATCTTCTAATTATTTTAAAGTTTTATGGGTTCACAAATAGATATTAAAATTTCTAAATTAATTACTTTCTTTTATCTCTCCATAAGAAATTAAAGTTAAAACTCTTTTGAAATGCTTCAAGATTATTATCTTGAAAAATAATAGAAAACTACAGTTTAAAACATCACTAAAAGAGACAGGAATTACTCATCCTCATCCAATAAAAAGAAATGTAGAGAACTTAAGCTGGTAACAGGTAAAACCTAAAGAAATGAATTCAACAGTGACCTACATAAGCATAGAGTAAAAATTTTAATGGCAAGGTCATAATTTTTAACAAAGAGGTAAGAAAGAGTTGAAAAACAAAAACTGAGATCTGCCCCAAAACAGACAGGAAATAGATTTACAAATAAAGGCTACCCAGTGTAGCGATGAAGATAGCAGAAAGAGCACCTGTACTGTGGTAGCTCCCAAAGCATGTTCCACGAAGAATAATTTCATAAGATTCTATGAGCTATTACATTAAAGAGGTTTCATGGTTTAGGAAATAATAAGAAAGAAGGATTCCTCAAGCCCTTAGTGTAATAATTTGTTATGAATTTCCAACAGGAAGATGCAGGACACAGCATTTCCCAACCTCCTTTGGTCTTAGCAAACAGTACATCTAGTAGAGCAGTGTTCCAGGAAACACTGAGGCAGACAATATAGGTTCCAAGTCCTAGGCCTCAGAGGGAAGGACAGCAAGAAGTGGGCTAGGAATCAAGGACAGGGAAGAGTTATAAAGTATAAAGAAGGGTTAGCAAAGAGAAAAAAAATATATCCTATTGTAATGAGTTGAATGGTGGTAGTCTCCCCCAAGAGATGTGTCTACTGAGAACTTAGGAGTGTGATGTTATTGGGCAGATTATTTGCAAATGTAATTAAGGTAAGGATCTCAAGATGAGATCAACCTAGATTACAACAGGTCCTAAACCCAGTGATAAGTGTCTTCATAAGAAAAGAGCAAATTATGCTCTATATGTAATATGAAATGAAATGTACTCTGCAAACATGTATAACAATTAGAATAAAAATTAAAAAAAAAAAAGGGTAAAAAAAAAAGAAAAGAAAAGAGCAAGGAAGAGCACATAGAATTAGACAATGCAAAGATGAACACAGAGATGTGTGATGTGTCTACAAGAAATACCAAGAATTGCTACTGGCCAACTCCAGAGTTGAGTCAGAGGCACAGAACACATAGTCCCTGAGAGCTTCCAGAAGGAACCAACCCTGGGTATGCCCTGATTTCAGATTTCTGACCTCCAGAATCATGAGAGAATAAATTCCAGTTTGCAGTCATTTGTTACAAGACTAGGCAATGAAGACCAGGAGCTCATTAGGCATTATTAGAATCTCTGAAGAAATCAGCAAAGAGGAAACAAGGAGGAATAAAGGCTGTCCCATCCCCCCGTTTTTCTTCTCATGCCTCTCAGTAGTATCCAGCAATCAGTAATACTTAAAATTTTGTTAAAGCACCTGTGGTCTTCTACTCCTCTTTACTTCCCTGAAACACATACAGTCATACAGTAACTATATATGAACTTACGGTAGCAGTATTAAGACAGTAGAAAGAGAAAAGAAACCTTTTTCTTTCTCTCTCTATCCCTCTTCCTATATTAGACCAGTTCTATGAACAACTGTAAAATGTTTGACACTCAGTGAGAGGCACTGGTCTTTCAATTTTCTCTTTGCAAAAAATAAGAAGAGTAGGGAAATTAAATTTAAACTATTGTTTTGGAAGTCAGTAGTTTTTGACTACATTAGACCTTCAGGAAGCAAAAGAAAATCTTAATCATGTGGTTTTCACCTGTGATATACAGAGTTGAGAATAGATAATTATAGATTCTGCTTCTATAAAAAATTAGTAAAATGACCAAATACAATAAATAAAATTATGATGGATTTAAAAATTACTTTCAAAGTGCACTAAGGAAAAGCTTTCATATACCTTATGCTTAATTCTCACCATAACCAATTTACATGCAACTGCTTTTTATTATAGAAAGTAGCATGCTATGGGGCTGGGGTTGTGGCTCAGTGGTAGAGTGCTTGCCTAGCACATGCAAGAGGCCCTGGGTTTGATCCTCAGCAGCACATAAAAATAAACAAATAAAATCAAGGTAAAAAAGAAAAAAAGTAGCACGCTATGAACCTGAAAGTACTCTTAAAAGTAGCATTTCTTTAAAAATATATTACTTATTTTTGAAAATACATTAAAGTATAAAAAAGAAATTATTAAAATTCTTATTTCCAAACCAAATATGAATACATCTATAAATACATATATATGTATATATACATACACCCACACACATATATATCCTCTCTTTAAATACATATGCTTGTACTTCTGAAGCTTCAAAGTCTGTGACTCCCAAAACAACAGTTTAAATTTAATTTCCCTGCTCTTCTTATTTTTTACAAAGAGAAAATTGAAAGACCAGTGCCTTCCACTGAGTGTCAAACATTTTACAATTGTTCATAGAACTGGCAACAGGAAGGAACAACTATTTTTAAATGTGTTCATTATTATTTTCAGATTTTAACAGATAAACATGCTCCTTGCAAAATAAAATAGAAAACACATTAAAGTACAGAGAAAAAGCAAAAGTCACCCCTTATTTCATTACCATTAAATGGTCACTATTGACATTTTAATCTATTTCCGTCCCTTTATTTATATTACTGAAAATATAATTTGTATCCTTTTATAAACTAGCAAAAAACACTTTTTAAATGTTTATACTGAAAAGGTTTATACTAAAACCTTTTAAACTAAAATGTTTTCCATGCTCTAAAAATTCTTTAAAAACATAATAGTTTCATAATCAATCTTATGACTAGTAAGTTTCCCTCTATGAAACCAAATGGTATATGAGTTGTTTTAAGGTTACTAACTTGTATTGCGAAAATGATGTTCAAAAAGATGGTATCAATATAAACTCCCATAGGATTCCGTGAAAGCCTGTTTTACCACAACCTCAACATTTGAGAAACTCATCTTTTTCCCATGTTTCAAAGTTAAATTCCATCATTTCTTTAATTTGCATTTGTTTAGTAGTGGTGTTAACTTTTAAAAAATAGTTATCATTAATTTGCTTTTTTTCTTTAGTGAATTGTTCCTATGGATAGAAAACAGATTTTTTTTGGTAGATTATAAAAGAAATCAAGGAAAAGCTAGGTTTAATCACACTATGCTTATTTTCTGCCTATTTTCCTTTCATACTTTTTTTAGCTTAAAAGTAAAATCTTTGCAGTGTCCCCTCATTTGTCCTTTTCACCTCCTTGTGTCTCTTCCTTTCCATTAATTGGAAAACCCAAACCATGTGGAAAATGGTCCATATCCTTTTAAAAGAAATAGGAGCCTCATACCAGGTTCATGAAATGAAGTAATCTGTTATATTCTTTATTATAGTGGCAATTACTCAGAGAATGGTGGTCCAGAATTACAGCTCTTAAGAGTACCCCAGGATTATATATCACAACTGAGGTTCCTTTTAGTAGAACATGCAATTTCTTGATGTAAATCAGGGATTTATTTACCTTCACTCTACCTGTGCCAAACATCTTTCATTTATTACTCCAGATCTTTTCTTTGTGCTGCTCACTACCCCGCCCCAGGCTAACTGATGCATAATATCAATAAGTTTCCGCATCCTGTGCCTTCTCATTGCATTCAACCATGAGGACATCAGCCAGGTGATTGGGAGGAAAGAGGAATGTGAGCCAGAGTATTTATTCTTCTGTCTGCATCCCCCCAAAGTCACTTACTGTTCAAGACTGCCATCTCTACATAGAACTTCCTCCTTCTGGATTGTCTCATTGCTTCCACACTAGGAGTGGTAAAGCTCCTCCACCATTTCTACTCTGTTAGGGACGTTAAGAACATGCCAGTAGATAGAAACGCTCTGGCTGTCTCCCACTTCCTGATACGGGAACTTGGCCTAGCCAAGGGGTATTCCCCTGACGTATGTCGAGAGGTCAGAATGCCACTAGGATAGGCTAATGGCTCCGCCAATGTGATTTGCTTATGCTCCCTATGTGCCCCTATGATCTTTCTGCTGATTGGCCCACGTCTTCTATAAAGGCCGATCAACTTCCTCAATAAACCAAGCTCCTGCCTTGACCAAACTCCCTGGTGTATGCCTGATTGTCTTCCATTGTGAGGACTGAGCGTGGCCACCAGTCGACTTCTGCCTCTTCCCGATTCTGCCTCATTGCTGTGGCTTGTTCCCCCAGCCTTCTCTGCCGTCCAGAGAAGGCCAAACCCAGGTTCGGGGAAGCTAGAAACCCCAGCACTACTCCAGGTAATACACTATCCCTGTGGTTCTCCAACACTCTGCCCAAACCTTTGAAAAAGAGTCCCTTTCTAGCTGGGCGCAGTGGCGCATGCCTGTAATCCCAGCACTTTGGGAGGCTGAGGCAGGAGGATTGCAAGTTCAAAGCCAGCCTCAGCAATGGCGAGGCACTTAGCAACTCAGTGAGACCCTGTCTCTAATAAAATACAAAAAAGGGCTGGGGATGTGGCCCAGTGGTCAAGTGCCCCTGAGTTCAATCCCCGGTACCACAAAAAAAAAAAAAAAAAAAAAGAGTCCCTTTCTAAATAAAAGCCCGTTGATTAAATTTGCCTCCAGGATGTCCATTTCTTTTTTTTTTCTTTTTTTTTTTAATTTATAATATTAGTATGTATTACAATTCATAGTGCACATATATAGCATCTTTTTACATACAACTGTTTGTATACAAAGTATATTCGAATGAGATGGATATCATTATCCTAAATACAGGATATCCATTTCAAGTTGAGACCTTACTGATCCATCTCCTATCAATGATATTAAGTAATGAAATACATTCCAAACCTGAAATAAGTTTATTACTGGAGACTTCTTTGAAGTCAATACCTTAAACTTGAAATTTATTCACCTTCTTTAACCTATTTCAAATATATAAGCAACTAGCAACATCTCCTAAAGATTTTAATGCTTCAGCAATTGTGTATCTCATGACTTAGGCATTAATATGGAGTTTCTTTGAAGACAGAAAATGTAGAATTCAGTGTACACTCTAGACAGATCATCAGAGGTAAACAGAATTACCAGTTTTTTGAGAAGTACCATACTGAGGATATTCCCAAAATGGAAACTGGGAGCTCATGGAAACAACCAGAAATAATTACAGATTTTATATACTGCTAAAGTGAACTGCTATTATTTATTCATGGATACCAATAGTTATCCAGAAATTTGCCTATATACTATATCCAGTAATTATATAACACAATTTTCTAAGTTTCTTAATATAGATTTGTTCACATTTTTTGCCACTTAAATTTCTTAACAGGATTGTGTATTTTTCCCATATTTAGACATCCCAAATGCTGTTAGGAAATGAGGTGTAGCAAACGGGATGGATATATACCACTGTAAATGTTCCATGAAACATTATTTGGGAAAACTCATAAAATTTTTCAAAAATGGGTATATCACAATTTCAAATATCCCTGCCACTCATACTACTCTATAAGGACAAAATGACCCCCGACTAGGCAAGAATTCAGATTAAACTCAAATCCTCCCGCAAGATGATAGGTTTGTCCCTGTCCACTAGACTTCCACTGTCAGCCAGTAATCCCAGATTGTCATCATCTACTTCATCAGAATACAATCTCAGCTCCAGGTTGAGAAACCATCTTTTGTGAAAATATCATTGAAAAAAATATTCATTCTAAAATATGCAAAATCGTGGCCAGGCTAATTCTTTTTTTTTTTTTTTTTTTTTTTTTTTTTTTTTTGTGGTACCAGGGATTGAACTCAGGGGCACTCGACCACTGGGCCACATCCCTAGCCCTTTTGTGTATTTTATTTAGAGACAGGGTTTCACTGAGTTGCTAAGTGCCTCGCCATTGCTGAGACTGGCTTTGAACTCGCGATCCTCCTGTCTCAGCCTCCCAAAGTGCTAGGATTACAGGCGTGCGCCACCGCGCCCGGCAGGCCAGGCTAATTCTATTCCATCACATTTATTTTATTTTTTCAATTATCAATAATTTTTACTGTGCAGGGCAATGTTCTAGGCATGGACTGAAAGTGAGTGGAGAACCAACAAAACATAATTCTTAGAGACATTTCCTACTTTAATATCTATAAAATATAAAAGTATTTTATATTTTTCCAGATGGACATTAGGAATATTTGTACTGGTAGAGGAAAAGGAAAACTGACATGTTAATAAAAAATCATAAATGGCTTAGAAATTTTTTTATATGTCAAGATTTTGCAAGCAACAAAAGTGTCATCAGAAATTCAAAAAGAGGAAAAAATATGAACAAATGGCCTTGTAATAATTGCTTAGTAATGGTAAGAAAAAAATCACTTTTATTTTTATTACCATGCAGTAAAATAGAGAGTAAGTTCCAAAATCAAACATAGAAAAACTAAAAAGATAAGACATCAATTCTTCTTAATGAATTTTCATAAAGTTGATGAAAAATGACCTACTAAAAAGAAAACAAATGAAAGACCAGGGAAGATAAAAATGTTAAAATATTTTCAATGAAATAAAAATTAAAGAACAGATTAGGCAATGTATTTATAACCAGTACTTAACAGTTCAATCCTATGAGTGACCTATAAATTAACAAAAGAAATGCTAAGACCCTAAAAGTTCAACAAAGGACATGAACAAACAATTTAAAAATAAAATAAAAAGAAAGAGAGAAGAGAAAAAGATCTATACCATAGAGCTGGTGTAAAAACCATCTTGTGGAAAGTTTGGTAATGTGTCAAAATGACAAAGTTCACTAACTATAAATTTCACTTGATGAAATAATGTTAATACCAGCAAAAGCTTATGAACATTGCATTCAAAAGTTTGAAAACCATCTACATGATCAATGATACAAGAATATTTACATAAATCATGGAATCTGCCCTCAATTATTATTCAACTATTTTAAATGATGACTTAAGAAATCTAGGTAAAAACATGAAAAACAATTATGACAAACTAAAAGAAACAAATAACACTTATATGACTGTAATTGTGGAAAAAAACAGAAATCATTCATAGAAGAAAATGACTGAAGGGAAAGATAGTTAAGCAACAATCGTGTGTTTGGACAGGAGCAATATATGACTTGTATCTAATTTTTTCCTAATTTTTAAAATTTTTTCTTATCACTTAACATTTTAAAAAAAACATCAAAAAAACATTCAACAGCCTCTTCTAAATTCATCAGGTAACAATAATGCTACACAGAGGTTCTATCTTTAGACTGAATCATTGCAGCATAAAATTATGTAAGTGTATGGTAATGAGCATTACATTCTGTCATAATTAATATTACAGAGCTTCTGTTTTTATTATTTCAATAGCTCATAAATACTTCTAAAAATCTTTTCCTGTTGAAACTGTAATTAAACACTGAAGTTTGAAGATATTTTGGGAATAGTACACATTGGTTCTTCACTTTTTCTCTTTAAATGATGAAATGAACATAGATAATCCATTTAAATGTTAGAACCTAACGCATACACCCACTGATAGCATTTTAAAGTCATGATTTAACCAGGAAATCCTGCTGCTGATATTCAAACCATACACTCTTCCTGAGCAAACTGCAAGCTTTCAGATTGTGCTATAGTCTTTATAAGTCTTGCTAAGCCTTCTTGGTCTATTCTACATCATTATATCTACATAGCTTAGCATATATTAGATACTCAATAAGTATTTCCTGAGAGAATAAACAAATAAGCATTAATTAATTTCCATTATTTACAACATATAAAAAACTGTATCCTATCCTAAACACATGCTAGGAGACAGTATTTTTCAATAGCATAAAATTCACTGCAATGAAAATATCATTATCACAATAGACACTAAAGGTATTCAAATTGAGAATAATTAGAATTTGAATAAATAGTATCTACTCAAGAAGATTGATTAAGTAATTAATGAGGAAAAGATTCATTACTTTCCACTAATTGTGTGAAAATAAAAGTTTTCTGTATTTTAAAATTAGATAATAAAATGGCAAACACAGGTCACTAAGGCCCATCAATTTTTTAAATTTACTTATTTATCTATTTATTTAATTTAATTTCTTATACATGCTTTTGGAGTGCAATTCCTTTCATATTACATATAAAGAGCACAGTTTTCCACTGGGAATGGAGCCACCCTATGACCCAGCCATCCCACTCCTGGGTCTATTCCCAAAGGACTTAAAAACAGCATATTACAGTTACACAGCTATCTCAATGTTTGTAGCTGCGCAATTCACAATAGCTAGGTTGTGGAACCAACCTAGATGTCCCCCAGTAAATGAGTGGATTAAGAAAATGTGGTATATACGCACAATGGAATTTTACTCAGCAATAAAAGAAAATAAATTAATGGCATTTGCAGGTAAATGGATGAAGTTGGAAGACATAATGCTAAGTGAAGTTAGTCAGTCTCAAAAATCCAAGTACCAAATGTTTTCTCTGATATAAGGAGGCTAGTTCATAGTATTGTTGGATGGGAGGGTACATACGAGGACTAGAAGAACACTAGAATGGTCAAAGGGAAGGGAGAGTAAGGGAGGGAGCAAGGGGGGAGGGAGAGGGAGAAAAGGAAAAAGAAAAGAAAAGGTGTTTGAATGAGGTGGATATCATTTTCCTAAATGCATGATTGAAGACCTGAATTGTACGAATATACTCTGTATACAAACAATTGTATGTAAAAAGATGCTAAATACATGCACTATGAGTTGTACATATTAAAAATTATAAAAATAAAAAAATAAAAAAGAGCACAGTTTTCCAAGTCATTGGTTCTATACAAAGTATTTTCATACATTTGAGTTTTTATACATGCACTTAGTATATTGATGTCAAACTCCTTCTGCCATTGTTTCTATCCCCTTGCCCCTTTCCCTCTCCTCCCCTCCTTTTTTCTATTTAACATTCCTTCATTCCTCTCATCCCCTCTCCCTTGCCATTATAATTCAGCATCATCATAGCAAAGGAATTAATCGACCTTTGGTTTTCTGGGATTGGCTAACTTCACTTAGCATTGTTTTCTCCAACTCCATCCATTTACCTGCAAATGCCATGATTTTATTCTCTTTTAGTGCTGAGTAATGTTCCATTGTGTATATATACCAAAGTTTCCCTATCTATTCACCTATTGATGGGCATTGGGGTTGTTTCCACAATCTAACTATTGTGAATTGTGCTGCTATGAACATTGATGGGGCTGTGTCCCTGTAGTATGCTATTTTTAAATCCTTTGGGTATAGACCGAAGAGTGGGATAGTTGGTCAAATGGTGGTTCCATTCCAAGTTTTCCTAGGAATCTCCATACTGCTTTCCAAATTGGCTGCACCAATTTGCAGCCCCACCAACAATGTAAGAGTGTGCTCTTTTCCCCACATCCTCGCTAGCAAGGGCCCATCAATATTGGTCATTCAACGCAACACTACTTGGCATTTTGTGTTATTAGCAGTATTTTTTACAGCTTTAAAGAAAAATAATTTGCGTATCAAGTAATTTACCCATGATAAGCACAAATCAGTAATTATTTTAAGTGAATTTGTGAAATTGTACAACCAATGCCACAATCCAATAGAATATTTTCATCTCTCAGAAAAATTCTATTAAGCCCATTTACAGTTAATATCTGCTCTCACCACAATCCCAAGCAATCTCACTGACCTGCTTTCTATGTCTATAAATCTCCTTTGTGGACAGTCAATATAAATAGATTCATACAATGAGTACTATTTTGCATCTGTCTTCTTTCATATGGTCTAATGTTTCTGAGGCTTATCTATCTTGTAGTATGTAGTATTTCATTAATTTGTATCCATAACATTCTGTTGTAGAGATAAAGCACATTTGTTTATTCATTTACTAGTTGGTGAACATTTGGATGATTTCCAGTTTTCATCTTTTATTAATAATTCTGCTATGAATATTTGCATTCAACTCTTTAGGCAGATATTGGTTTTCACTTCTTTTGAGTATAGAAATGAAGTGGAATTGCTAGATGATGAACTTACATGTAACTATTCAAGAAACTGCCAGATTTTTCCAAAGTTACTATCCTATTTTACATTCCCCACCAACAACTGTTCCATTTCATCCACATCCTCACAAACAATTGGTACTATTTGCCTTTTGTATTATAGACATTCTAATAGATAATATAATGGTACTCCCTTGTGGCTTTAATTTGCATTTCCCTATTGACTAATGATGTTGAACACCTTTTCATGTGTTTCTCAGTATTCATGAAGTATTTTTTTGAAACATTTCATCAAATTTTTTGCCCATTTTCATTGAGTTGTTTGACTTCTTGTTCTTGATTTCTGAGAGTTCTTTGTTTTAGTTCAGTCCATTTAATCATATTTTATTTTTATGATTCAGGCTTTTGGTCTTATAGCTAAGAAATCTTTGCCTTTATACAAGGACACATATATTACTGCATTTTAGTTGGTTAGTATATTTTTAAAATTTTTTAAAGTTTATATTCATGTAGTTTTCTTTAGCTACCTTAGTCTGACTTTAGTTATCAGGACACCAGTCTCATAGAATGACTGAGAATTATTCCACTTCTTGAAATAGTTTATATTTGGTTTTTATTCTTTATTTAAGAATTTTATATAATTCATTAATGAAAATAGCTGTACTAATTTTCAATAAATTCCACTTTTATGCATAAGTATAATCATCAATTAAAATAAATCAATAGAAGTGAGACAAATAGAGTTGGGGAAGGGGATTAGGGGAAGAAAGAGAGAAAAAAAGGGGGAAGTATTGGGGACTGAAATGGAGCAATTTATGTTATATACATTTTTAAATATGTCCAAATGAACCCCACAATGAAAAAAATAATAATTCACTAATGAAGCCATCTAGGCCTGAACATTTTTTTGTAGAAAGATTATAAACAACAATTTCAATATTTGTTAAACATTTGCACAGATTTGCTCTTTTATACTGAATCCATATCGGCAATTGATGTTTTTCTAAAAATTAGTATTTATGTCATATTAATTTTAGAAATGTGTATCTTCTTTCTTATTTTGTCAGTCTAGTTAAGGGGCTTTTCAATTTTGCTAGTCTTTTTAATGTACCAACTTTTGAGTTCATCAATTATCTGTATCATTCTGTTTTCTATTTTACTGATTTCCACCATGATTATCATTTTCTTCCTTTTGTGTGCTTTGGGTTTGTTTGGTTTTCTTTTTCTTTTTCTATGTTCTTTATGTAGAAGAACAGAATAGTGTATGGGAATAGGAAAGACAGTAGAATTAATCAGATATAACTTTCCCATGGTCATATATGAATACATGACCAGTGTAACTCCATGTCATGCTCAGCCACAAGAATGGGATCCTAATTAGAATAAGTTATACTCCATATATGTATAATATGTCAAAACACATGCTACTGTGATGTATATCTAAAAAGAACAAATAAAAAATTAAATCCAAAAAAGAACAGAATATTGATTTTTATTTCTGATATAAGCATTTAGGACTGTAAGTTTTCCTCTAAATATTTTTTAACTGCAATATTTTTTAATTTTGATATATCATTTTTTCTTCATCCAGTTTTAAATATTTTAAAATTTTCACTGTTATTTCTTCATTTACCCACATGTTATATAAAAATGTGTTGATAATTTTGAAATATAGGGGAGTTTTCCTGAGTTTTCTGTTGTTGTTGTTTTGGTTTTCTCTTTTTCCTATTGTGGGAGTGTAGTCAAATTCCATGGTGGTAAGAGAACATACAAATAATCTCAACATTCTTTAACTGAGCCTTGTTTTGTGGTACAGCAAATGACATATTTTGGAAAATGTTACACGTGCATTTGAAAAGAAGGTGTACTCTCCAGTCATTGTGTGTGTCAATTAATTGAGCTTTTCTGTAATATCCTTCAAGTCTTTAACCTTACTGATTTTTTCTCTAGTTGTCTAATTTATCATTGAGAATAAAGATTTTTAGATCTCCAATAATTTTTAAACTATTTTTTAAAAATTCTATCACATTTTGCTTCATTTAAGGGCTTTGTTGTGAGGTTTATAAACAACTATAATTATTATATCTTCCTGACTGGATTGTTCTTTTCATCACTATAAAATATCTTTGTTTATCTTTTGTAAGATTTCTCATTGTAAAATCTATTTTGTTTCATAATATAACCATCCCACTTCTCTTGTCAACATTATTTGCATGACATAAATTTTTCCAATCTTTTACTCCCAACATATTCATGTCTTTGAATCTAAGGTATGTCTCTCACAGTTTATTGTTCTATCATTTCTTTTTATTTAGTCTGACATTTGTCTTTTGAGTTGCATGTTTCATCCATTCACATTTAATATTTATCAATGTGTTTGCACTGATGTCTGTATTTTTCTATTTGTTTTCTATATCTTAATTTTTTAAATTTAATATTTCTCATTTAGTTCCTAATTTTGTAGAGAAATTCATGTATAATGTGTGTATATACCTATAACCATTGTAATTCCTTTTAATTTTTTACTATATTTAAGCTATTTTCTTAGTGCTTGCTCTAGAGATTTAAAAATGTATTTTAATATTGTTCAGAACAATACTAACAATTTTGGTAAAATATAGATCCTTTGCTCAATGTTTCTCCTTTTCCTCTCCTTTTCTTTATGCTAATATGTTATACTATTATCTTTGTATATGTTATAAACTCAACAACAGTATTATAATTATTGCTTTATATAATGTTATGCCTTTTAAGAAGTTGAGAAAAGAAAAGATAAAAATATTAACAGAATCTTTTGTATTTACCATTTCTCTCACTCGTCATTTCTCTGATATAGATCTCAGTCACTACATGATGTCATCTCCTTCCAGATTAGAATATTTTCTTTAGTGTTTCTTGTAAGACATTTCTGGGATTAAAAATTACACCATTACAAACAGAGGCTGACAGTAATAGTATCTAAAAGGCTGAAGTGAAGATTAAATTAAATCATGTATTAAAGGACTTGGCTCAGTACCTGGTATGTAGTAATTCTCCATTACAGATTATAAAGCTTTGGTCATGAATAATTGGGATCATATTACTGGTTCTGTTTTCCTTCTCCTTTCATATCCCAATAGTTTCCTGCCTTTTTACTTTGGGAGGATTTTGTTTTCCCCATGCTCATTCCACTGGATAGGTAATGTTTTTAACACCAATGCTAATACAAGAGCTGCAAAATAAAAAATAAAAATTAAGAGTTATTGTCTGCAAATGGTCAAAGTTCAATGCACAAAGTATGAGTTCAGTGACTCGTATACATGTAGTTCACCAACCGTATTCCTACCACTTCCAGAGCAATTTTCTCTTTCTAGATTTTTTTGATCAGGAACTATAGAAGATAGGGCTCTAGTAGGCAAACTGAGAATGTTTATGTGTGTCTCCTGTGCTCTGCTCCTGCAGAGGAAGTTACTCTTAGGGGAATATACTCTTACTTTTGTCCATACCAAGGGATTTCTTCTGTGACTCTCCTCCATTCCTTTATTCCACATAGCTCATTCCTTCATGATTATTTCCTGTCTCTGGATAAAAATATTTATATCTCAGGATCCATTTTTTCTTGGAGCTGAACTTAGATTGTTTAACACAGAGCTTTACTGTTAGCTGAATCATATTTAGTACACATATGTTTATTTATATTTATTAGTGGCATGCAACCACTTACCATAGGACTGGACATTGGCATAAAAAATAAAACACAGCTAATTCAAATTTAAAACCTGATTATTTGAAAGTATTTGTCCATATCAGTGTTACCTTTAGAGAAAACTGAATAAAGTAAACTGAATCAAGTAAACATCTTCTTTATGCTCTTGTGAAGTTTATAATCCAACACAGATTATATTTGTACAATGTGCACATGAACCAAGAAATTATTCTAAGTGCTCTGTATATAATATCTCACTTAAAACAGAAAACAACCTTATGGTTTGGTACTATTATTATATCAATTTTACAAATGAGAAAATTATAGCTCAGGGAAAAAATTATATCTCAAGGAGCTAGTCCAAGGGAAGAATCAGGATAAAATCAAGAAAGTTTGACTCTAGAGCCTTGGGTCTTACCTGCAGCAATGTACTCCACAGCATTATAATCATTAACATTTATTGAGTACTTACCATCTAGCAACCACTCTTCTAAATACCATGCACAGATAACTCTTAATCTCAACCACAGACCTTGAAAGCTGTGATGTTAAAATGCCCAGTACCAATCAACAATAATATTACAATAGCCACATGGTAGTAATTAGTGGGTTCAGGCTTGTAAATAAAGCACATAAAATCTAGTAGTACAGAAACACCTTACAGTTCCTGATTCTTCTAAGTAGTGGGTTTAGACAAGGAAGATGTAAGTGCATTTTTCAATAATTTCTTGAATATTTCAATAATTATTTTCTGAATTTTTCCAGAGCAGGTTGAAGGTGGCAGGAAGTAGACTGACAAGGACTGTCACGTGAGGTGTTATCTCCCATCCACTCAATGAGAGACTCAGACAGATGCCACTAAGTAACTGTTGTTTTTCAAGCAAAAGCTAGTAAAAGCGCTGTGGACACAAGAGCAGTATTCATTTTTTTTTTTTTTAAGGAAAGTCTTTTTTTAAAATGAATTTAACCTTTACTTTATTTATTTATTTGTTTGTTTATTTATTTATTTATTTTTATGTGGTGCTGAGGATCAAACCCAGGGCCTCACCCATGCTAGGCAAGTGCTTTACCAATGAGCCACAACCCCAACCCCTTCATTAACTTTTGATCTTAGCAGAACTGAATGAACACAATTCAATAATGTAAAAAATAAAAAGAAAAATTACATCTTTATTTTTAAAAAGGAAATTATATTGGTCAATTGAGTTATTTAATTATACATTTATTCACAAATAACTATTGTTACCAGAAAAGCATTCATTACTGAGATTACTAAATTCAAATATAAATCTAGTTGAAAACAAAAATAACAAAAATTTTGTTCTGTGTTTCTAAATGTGCCCAAAGAAAAGAACTAGTGAGAATGATTTAATTATCTTCCTATCTTCCAGCAAAGTTTACTAAGAATTACGGTGTACTATAACAGAGAGCAAAAATTCCAATGCTTCTTTCTAAATGGAGTTCCTCAGCTTTATCATTTGAAATTGTGGAGTATAATAAAATATCATATAATAGTGTACAAGCTTTAAAAGTGAGTTATCTTAGCAAAGAAATCAATCGACCTTTGGTTTTGGGGGATTGGCTAACTTCACTTAGCATTATTTTCTCCAACTCCATCCATTTACCTGCAAACACCATGATTTTATTCTCTTTTAGTGCTGAGTAGTGTTCCATTGTGTATATATACCAAAGTTTCCCTATCCATTCATCTATTGATGGGCATGGGGATTGTTTCCACAATCTAGCTATTGTGAATTATGCTGCTATAAACATTGATAACTATGATGATACTGAATAATAGTGGCAGAGGAGGGGGGATGAGAGGAATGAAGGAATGTTAAATAGAACAAAGGTTGGGAGGGTTGGGGAGGGGGCAAGGGGATAGGAATAATGGCAAAATAAGTTGGACATCAATACATTAAGTGCATGTATAAAAATTCAAATGGTATGAAAATACTTTGTGTAAAACCAGTGACTTGGAAAACTGTGCTCTTTATATGTAATATGAAAGGAATTGCACCCTGCAAGCATGTATAACAAATTAAATTAAATTTTAAAAAAGAAAAAAATGGGAAAATGTAATTACAGGTTCTAACACTAAGTTGGGGATATTCTTAGGTCTTTTCACAAGGCAATGGCTCAGAAAAATGAAAACAGACCATTTAAAATGGCTAAAGAAAACACAGTTATTTGATCCAAAATAACCTATTGATCCTTTTACAAACTACACACTTGCTTCATAGAATAAAGTCTCATTTCTGTTTAAAAAAAAAAAGTGAGTTATCTTTTTCTCTTTCTGTGGTAGAAATGATACTTCAAATTTAGAAGTTATCTGTGACTAATTTCTAGCCATTTTCTGAAGAAAAAAATACATTCAAGTTTAAATTTCCTGATTTAAGTTAATTTTAAAATAAGCAACTAAAAATGAAATTAACTGGAGAAAAATACACTTATGTCTATAAAATATTAAACAGCATATTTGTATTAGCTAAAGCTTTACATATTTAGAATATCCTAAGTAGGCATGGAAAAGTGCTTAAGCATAAATGAAACTTTAAAGTATCTAAAAAAGAGTTTTAGAAGCTACTACTGGCTATCATATATAAAAATCTTCCCCAAAAGCTAAAAATAGGAATGTGCTCAACAGAACCCAGAGACACAGACAATGGCTCACTAAACTTTCCTAGCTAGGAAAATGTGACTTTCCCATACATCATTCAATGAAAAACAGATGGGAGGAAATTGGTTGCCAGAGAGAGAGAGAGAGGAAAAATATACAGCATGTTGTAATTATGAGCTTCAGATAAACAAGCGGAGGGAGAAGAATATTTTAAAACAAAAATGCAAAGCTTCTTCTACAAAAACTCTCTCCTGAGTAGGGCAAACTAAGGACAAAATGACATCTTCTCAGGAACATAAGTGCCCCTGGAATGGACATTTTCTTTTTTCATCTAGAGCCTATTCCCCTTCTTTTGTATATAACACCCCAAATCTTTTGCCACTTCTGGTACTTTTGATTCAGCAGTCCCATCCAGGTTCTGGGGAGGGACCATGTGATATATGTTGGGACAGTCCCTTTAGGCTTACCAGGGCAGATCATGTCAGAAATGAGCATATCATTCAAATAGGCCCAATTTAGAGTAAACCCTAGAATTTGTATAGAAGCTACCTAAAATAAATATGGTCTTTTTCTTACTTTAAACATAGGTGACTGTAGGCCTAAAACTGTGGGCAATCATACTGACACCGCATGTAGGTAAAATGAAACCAATATACAGAATAGCAGGCCAAAGAGATAGGCAATAGGACCTGATGATAGCATTTCAGCTCTTTTTTTTTTTTAATAATTTTATTTTATTTATTTATTTTTATGGGGTAATGAGGATCAAACCCAGTGCCTCACCAGTGGTAGGCCGATGTCCTACCACTAAGCCACAACCCTACCCCACATTCCAGCTCTTTGATCAATTTGCTCCTGAAGCACATGATCCTCTGGAATTTTGAGCCATGTGAACCAATAAACCCCTCTTTTATGCTAACCCTGTTTAGGTTCCATTTTCTGTCTATGGATACCAGAAAAGTCTTTAATAATCAGATTCCAGAATCAGGAAAAATGTTGAAAGAACAAAAACCAGAGCTACTGCAATATAAAAAATGCCTGCTGCTACATCTATTGCCATAACAACCTCCAAGAACTAAGTGTCACTACTATTCCCACTTCACAGAGGAGGTTAAATGGCTTACCCAGTATCATGCAGATGGCACCTACCAGCACGCAGGGATTCTGAATTCAATTCCCATGCTCTTTTCGCTTATAATTTGAAACCTCAGATTTAAAAAAAAAGACCAAAAAGTGCTCAGCGAAATATCAAATACTACAAAAGCCACAGTTTATACATAACTTGTCTTCCTAGAGTTTCAATTATATTAAAATATCTGAGGGAAAGGTGTGAGTTACATAATAAAAAGTATAAATAGTTGTAATATTGTTTAACCTTGCTATGGAAGCCAAGGCTTCGGCCAGGAGCTACTGAGCACCAGCCCAGGTGGGGTGGAGTCCCAGCTGAAAGCACTGGGCCACCACGCTGTGCAGAGAGTCCGCCTTGCCAGCATGAGCCAGAGGCGCAGGAAGCCAGGCCAAAGCAATCCACGGCGCGCTGAATAGTCCTCCCGGAACCCCAGAGCCAACGCAGACACCCAATCCCCCTGCCCCGCAGCCCGGTACACTCAGCACTCAAGATTAGAGGACCTCAACCTCCCACTTCCCCGTGAGTGGTGGGAAACCCGAAGTGCGGATGACCTGTGGGAGTGCAGGGCTAACCAATAGCATCGGTCCTTTTCTAAGCCATGATTGGCATAAATTTTAACCAATAGCGCTAGTACTTTTTCAAACCCTGATTTAGCGTAAATATGGACCAATAGCATTGTCCCAAGTTCTATATAATCCCTCAGAATGGCACACTCAAGCGGTAATTCCTGTGGGGGGAGCCTCTTGCTCCAGCAAGAGTTCTGTTTATATTTTTTTCTTTAATATTTATTCAGTTGCAGATGAACACAATATCTTTATTTTCACTTATTTATTTTTACGTGGTTATGTTTATGTCCTTTACGCTTGAATAAATCCTACTCTTTACACTCACTATTGCCTTCTGTTGTTCTGTGAATTTCCTTCTTTGGATTCATGAGACAAGAACCCAGAAAGAATTTGGCCATGAGCCACTGGGGTCTCTTTCAACACTGGGGTCACAGCCCCCCATTTAGAGCTGCAACACACCACCCACAGGTAGTGAAGAAGAATCAGGACTGGGACCCTTGGCGATAACAGTAGGCATGCCCTACCCTGCAGTGATTAGCTGCTAACACTACAAGAGGCTTTCTAAGTAGCAACGGAGGCCTGCAGCTTGCACAGGCCCCATCCCCTAATAGAACTGGAGACTGGAGATCACTATGGCCTAAGTGTTTTAAGTCCCTCCAAAATTCATGTTAAAAGCTAAAGCCGTAGGTGATGATAGTAGAGGTAGGTATTATGGGAGGCGATTAGGTCCTGAGGGATCTGCCCTCATGAATGGGATCAGTCCCTCCTTTCATCTCCCTCCCTCCTCATTATAATAAAAATGATTAATGAACATGATCATCATATATTCAAATATATTATTTTAGCATCTACATAGGACAAAAAACATGCTGATATTCGCCTTTTTTTTTTTTTAACTTATTTCACGTACATATCTTCCAGTTCCATTCATTTTGCTCCAAATGATAGGACAGCCTTCTTTTCATGGCTGAAAAATATTCCATGTATATGTATGTACCACATCTTATTGTGATGGGCATCTATGTTGATACATGGTATTTTAAAACCTCTGATTGTAAGAAACAATTTTGAAACACATTAGTCGGTATTTCTTACTTACAAGATAATACAAACATTATTTTCTGAGGGTTCTTTTTTTTGCGGGGGGGCGGGGGGGGGGGTTACAAGGGATCAAACTCAGGGGCACTCAACCACTGAGCCACATCCCCAGCCCTATTTTGTATTTTATTTAGAGACAGGGCCTTGCTTAGTTGCTTAGTGCCTTGCCTTGCTGAGGCTGGCTTTAAACTTGCAATTCTCCTAAGCTTACCAAGCCACTGGGATTACAGGCATGTGCCACTGCTCCCAGCTCTGAGGTTTCTTAATTCTTGATTATCTTGCCTACATTGCCCATTAGCTTTAATAACTGGACATGGCAGTCATTTGAAAGATCTCCTGGGTTTCAAGCACATTCTTAGCAGCTCACATTAAGAAGTAGCATCCCTGTAGTCCTAAGTATATCCTGGTCATAAGGGTCAATCACTACAGTCAACAACTTAATATTTTTTACCTCTCCATCTATGATATGAGAAGCAGAATCATGAGAACTCTGCTTCTTAGGAATAATCCCCAGAATCAAACCACAAAAGTTGGCCTGCTAAGAGAGCTGCTACTACTTCTGTAGACACACTTACTCCATTCCAAAAAATAATTTTTTTACTGGCTTTTTCCTTCCAAGTTCTCTCAGGCCTCTGAGTCATAGGCTACTATCTCTCCACGTTTACAGAACCTTTGAGAACTGTATTTGAAATGCCAAACGTTAAGGGAAATTTTTTGCAAGAAAACAAAATTTTTAAACTAAATAAATTGACTTCCGGGTTCTGGTTAGGCATGTAAGAAGCTTAAAGGTTATCACTCTATTCTAACAAGTAAACATCTGAACCAACTGAAAAATAACAGCTCTTCCTCAATATGCAATATGCAAGGAAACTGAGTTTACAGAACAAACTGCAACCCACCCCCAGCCCCACAATCCAAGAAACCAACAGAATCACAACTTGCCAGGACAGAAACCCAGGAGCTAAACCTCAGCAAAAAACAGTGCCAGGGTAGGAAAATATAAAGTGTCACTGACAAATTGTTGAAGGCTCAGTGTGAAAAAGTCTGAAACCTAAAAAGTCCAGGGGACTCACTGATAGGGAAGCTCCCACACTTTTGTTGAGTTTTACCTCTAGGAGCTTCATCCATATCATGGTGTAGATCTGAAATGTCCCCCTAAAGCTCATGTGTAAGATAATACAGCAATGTTCAGGAGGGTCCTGACCTCATCAGTGGGTTAATCCATTTCATGGATTACCAATTTGAAATAATTTACTAGGAGGTGGTGAAAACTATAGGCAGGTGGGGGATAGCGGGAGGAAGTAGGTCAATGGGGATGTGACCTGGGAGATTATATCTGTCCCTGCCACTTGCTATCTCTCTCTGCTTACTGGCTTCCATGAGTTGAGCCATTTTCCTCCACCATGGCCTTCTGCCATGATGTTTCTGCCTTGGGCAGCAAATCATGGACTGAATCCTCTGACCCCATGAGGCAAAATAAATCTTACCTTCCTCTAAATCGTGCTTGTCATGTATTTTGGTCACAGTGATGTAAAACTGACGAATACAATCTGCTTCTCACAGTGCAGAAAAATCTATTCATGCCTCTAGCTGGGGGATGGGAAAATGAACCATTTTGAAATATACAATAGTATTCTGTTCTTCTGAATAAGGTCTGCTCTCAGGGGAAGTTATTTAGTCAGAGTGTAATCGGCCAGGGTTCTGTCTGAACCTGACTGGCCTAGGGGAAGTGATATAGCCAGTTCTAGCTCATTGTAACCAATGTTGTGCCACCTAAATGGGCAAAAGATGAGAATATGTGTAAATGTCACCATCCACAGATACATGCGCTCCGGAAAACTGAAACTTAATCCCCTCCTCTCCCACACTTTGCCACCACATTACTAAAGCCCTCTTCACAGCAGTGCTTATTACCCTGTTCTCTAGAAAAAAAATTACAGAAAACAATTTAAAAAAAATTTTGAGAGACAACTGAATAGTAGCATCAATCAACTGGATATAATGGACAACTATCAACTACTTCATCCAACTACAGAATATTACATATTTTTCTCAAGCTCACATTGAACATTCACCAAGACAAGACATGTTCTGGGTCATAAAACAAACATTAACAAGTAAAATGATATAAAACATGCAATGAGCCAGGTGCAGTGGCACATGCACGCCAATAATCCCAGCAGCTTGGGAGGCTGAGGCAGGAGGATCACTAGTTCAAAGCCAGCCTCAGCAAAAGCGAGGTGTTAAGCAACTCAGTGAGACCTTGTCTCTAAATAAAATACAAAATAGGACTGTGGATGTGGCTCAGTAGTTGAGCGCCCCTGGCCCCTGAGTTCAATTCCCGGTACCTGCCCCCTCCCCCCCAAAAAACATGCAATGCCTGTTCTTAGGCCACAATGGAATGAAACTAGAAACCATTAACAGAAAGACAACTGAATAATCCCAAAATGTAGAAATTAAATAACACCCTTATACATAAAACTTTAGTCAAAGAAGAAATAGAACTAACTAACTAGATAAATAAATTTGCATGAAATGAAAAATGACTTATCAAAACTTGCAGGAGACCCGTCAGAAGAAGCGACCCAGCCACCAGTTTGCCTGGCCCCCAGCTCTGGCATGGCTGCCGGCTCACGAAGCCATTGCCTCCTGGGCTGGGAATAGCAGCTCCCCGCTGCAGGCAGGTCCCGACCAGAGGAAGGGCCCCACCCATTCCCTGAGGAACTGCAACCTGCCCAGTTGCAACCAGAACAAGTGGTAGACTCACACGACCGAAGGAGCTGCCCAGCCACCAGCCCACCTGACCACCAGCCCGCCTGACCTTACATTAGACTAAGGTGCCAAAAATGTTCACTGGAGAAAAGACAGCCTCTTCAACAAATGGTGTTGGGAAAACTGGAAATCCTCATGTAATAAAATGAAATTAAATCTCTTTCTCTCACCATGCACAAAACTTAACTCAAAGTGGATCAAGGACCTAGGAATTAAACCAGAGACCTTGCACCTAATAGAAGAAAAAGTAGGCCCAAATCTCCATCATGTTGGTTTAGGCTCCAACTTCCTCAGTAAGACCCCTATAGCACAAGAACTAAAAACAAGAATCAATAAATGGGATGGATTCAAACTAAAAAGCTTCTTCTCAGCAAAAGAAACAATCAGTGAGGTGAATAGAGGACCTACAGAATGGGAGCAAATCTTTACCACAAGCACATCAGATAGAACACAAACCTCAAGGATTTATAAAGCTCTTAAAAGCCTTAACACCAAAAAAAAAACAAATAACCCAATCAAAAACAAATAACCCAATCAATAAATGAGCCAAGGAACTAAGCAGACACTTCTCAGAAGATGATATACAAACAATCAACAAATATATGAAAAAATGTTCAACATCTCTAGCTATTAGAGAAATGCAAATCAAAACAACTCTAAGATTTCATCTTACTCCAGTCAGAATGGCAGCTATCAAAAAAACAAACAACAATAAATTCTGGCGAGGATGTGGGGAAAAAGGCACACTCTTACATTGCTGGTGGAACTGCAAATTGGTGAAGCCAATCTGGAAAGTAGTATGGAGATTCCTAGGAAAACTGGGAATGGAGCCACCATTTGACCCAGCTATCCCACTCCTTGGCCTATTCCCAAAGAACTTAAAAACAGCTTACTACAGGGACATAGCCACATCAGTGTTCATAGCAGCACAATTCACAATAGCCAGATTGTGGAACCAACCCTGATGCCCATCAGCTGATGAATGGATAGGGAAACTTTGGTACATATACACAGTGGAACACTACTCAGCACTAAAAGAGAATAAAATCATGGCATTTGCAGGTAAATGGATGGAGTTGGAGAAAATAATGCTAAGTGAAGTTAGCCAATCCCAAAAAACCGAAGGTTGAATGATCTCTTTGATATGAAGATACTAAATTATAAAGGCAAGAGAGAGGGAATGAGAAGAATGAAAGAGCTTTAAATAGAACAAAGAAGGGGGAGAGAGTGGGGGGGACATGGGGTAGGAATAATGGCAGACTGAGTTATCCATGATTACCCTAAATACATGTATGAAGACACAATTGTTGTAAAAATACTTTATATTAAACCAGCAACTTGAAAAAAATAAAAACTTGCAGGGTGCAATAAAAGCAGAAGATGTGGAGGAAAATGTGTTTTATTGACTGCATATATTAGAAAAGAAATATCTAAAATCAATCTAAGTTTCTACCTCTAAAAAAGAAAAAGAAAAAGAAAGGAACAAGCTAAATCCAAAGTGAAGAAATAATGAAAATTAGAGTCAAAATTAATGAAGCTAAAAATACAAAGTCAATAGAAAAACATCAACAAAACCAAAAGCTGGTACTTTAGGGAGGGAGAAGGAGTACCAGGGATTGAACTCAGAGGCACTCAACCCCTGAGCCACATCCCCAGCCCTATTTCATATTTTATTTAGAGACAGGGTCTCACTGAGTTGCTTGGTGCCTTGCTGTGCTGAGGCTAGCTTTGAACTCCTAATCCTCTGCTTCAGCCTCCCAGCCATGGGATTACACCCTCCCGGCAAAAACTGGTATTTTGAAAAGATCAATAAAACCAGTAGGACTCTAGCCATCAAAAACTAAGAAAAAAGAGAGAGAAGGAATTGCTAATGTTAGAAGTAAAAGGAGGGACGTCACTACAGATCTCTTAAACATAAAAAAAGATATCAAGAAATATTATCAATAACTATGCCCACAAATTTATAACCTAGATGAAATGTACCAATTCTTTGAAAGACACAATCTTCCAAATTTCATGCAAGAAGAAATAGAATTTTCAATTATAATAAAGTCCAGTTTTTCAATTCATTATTTCATGGATTGTGCCTCTAATGCTGTATTAAAAAAGTCATCATCATACTGAAGGTCATATAGATTTTCTTATGGGTTGTCTTCCAAGACTTTTATGATTCTGTAATGTATTGACAGGTCTATATATTGTCTTTCCTCCTTTGTCAAAGATTAGATGTTTTTGAGGGTCTATTCACTATCTGAATACGCCTGTGCTTATTAAAGGAATTTAATCAAAAGTTAATAACCTTTCAAGAAGAAATGAGTAAGCATAAATGGATTGATTCATTGGTGAATTCTACCAAGAATTTAAGGAAATTATTATACCAATTCTCTATAATCTCTATTAGAAGATAGAAACAAATATAATTCCTAACCCATTCTATGTGACAGCATCTCTCTAATACTAAAACCAGACCCCCAAAAAATGTTACAAGAGAAGAAAACTACAAATCAGTCTCTAATGAACATAAATGCAAAAGTCCTCAAAAAAAATTCTAGGCAAATAGAATATAAAAATATATACAAAGAATTATATACCCTGACCCTGTAGGAGCCCTAATTAAGGAGATAGCTAAGATTGCGGTTAGCTGAGAGCCATAAAAGATATTCAAGCTTCACCTGATATTCATACATTCATCTAAGAATCTTTTTATGCCTGTGAACACTGTGTGATGCACCTGTAAGCTCGAGCTGTAAGCATTTGTCCTTGTTAAAGCAAAATATATTTAACTGGGTGAGGGTTAGTGGCAGAGTGGTTGAAGTTGTGTGGTTGGAGTTAGAGGAGAGTTGGAGTTGCGGTTGGAGTTCGAGAGGTTGTTGGAGCCGGAGAGAGAAGTTAGAAGAGAGAAGAATAAAAGAACTTTTTCATTTCCATCCTGCCTCCGAATTTTCTCCCGCGGTGTCATAGCTGCAAGCAGCAGCAGCAGGCAACTACATGACCCAGTTCAATTCATCCTAAATATGAATGCTAATTTAATTAATGTAACCCATAATATCAACAGACCACAAAATATCCCACAATGCCATCAACAGACACAGAAAAAGCATTTGACAAACTCCAGTACACGTTCATAATATAAACTTTCAGTAATCTAGGATAGAGGGGAATGTCCTTAACTTGATAAATAACATTTACAAAAATCTACAGCTAACATGATATTTAGTAGTGAGAAACTCAAAACATTCCCACAACGATCAGAAATAAGGCAAGGATGTCCCTTCTCACCATTGCTTTTCAACATCATATTGAAAGTCCTGCCTAATGCAATAAGACAAAAGAAGGAAAGAAAAGGTATACAGATTGGAAAGGAAGGGGAAAAAATAGCTTTTCTTCACAGATGATATGATGGTCTTTGCAGAAAATATGAATGTATCAACAACAGCAATAAAAAAATCAGAACTAAAAAAAGATTATAGTAAGATTGCAGGATGCAAGATCAATATGTAAGCTAAATGCTTTCTTATATACCAGCAAGGAACAAGTAGAACTTGAAATTAACAACATAGTACAATTTACATCAGCACCCCCAAAAATGAAATATTTAGGCACAAATATAAAAAGAAGAACATTAATATGAGAAAGCCCATAAAACTGATGAAAACAAAATCAAAGAACTAAATAAATGGAGAAATAATCCATGTTCTCAGAAAGTCATTATTGTCAAGGTATCAGTTCTTCTCTAATTGATCTGTAGATTCAGTTCAATCCCAATCAAAATCCCAGAAAGCTGTTTTGTGAATATTAACAAACTAATTCTAAAGTTTATATGGGTAGCCGGGCGCGGTGGCACACCTATAATCCCAGCACTTTGGGAGGCTGAGGCAGGAGGATCACGAGTTCAAAGCCAGCCTCAGCAATGGCGAGGCACTTAGCAACTCAGTGAGACCCTGTCTCTAAATAAAATACAAAACAGTCTGGGGATGTGACCCAGTGGTCGAGTGCCCCTGAGTTCAATCCCCAGTACCACAAAAAAAAAAAAAAAAAAAAAAAAAAAAAAAGTTTATATGGGTAAGCAAAAGTCCAAGAATAGTTTACACAATATTGAAAGAGAATAAAATAATTGGAGGTCTGATGTTACTCACCATCAAGACTTAAAGCAACAGTAATAAAGACAGTGTGGTATTAGCAGAAGAATACACAAATAACTAAACTGGAAAAGAATTGAGAGCCCAGGAATAGACCCTCAAAAATATCTAATCTTTGACAAGGGAGGAAAGACACTACATAGACCTATGCATACATTACAAGATTATAAAAGTCTTGGAAGACAACACATAAGAAAATCTATATGACCTTCAGTATAATGATGACTTCTCTAATACAGCATTAGAAGAACAATCCATGAAGTAAAGAATTGAAAAACTGGACTTCATTCGAATTAAAAATTCTGCTCTGTGAAAGACAATGTCAAAAGAGTGAAAAGACAAGCCACAGACTGGGAGAAAATAGTTGCAAAAGGTGGATCTGATAAAGAACTGTCATCCAAAATATACAAAGAACTCTTCTTAAATTCAGTTTTGTTTTTTATTAATGCATTATAATCATACATAATGATGAAATTTGTTGTCACATATTTGCATGTGCACACAACTATTCAACAAGAAAATAAACGACCTGATTTTAAAATGGGCCTAACCAGCATCAAATAAATCAGACAAGCTAAAAAAAAAAAAAAAAAAAAAACACTCCTCCAAGGTATAGAACAAGGTACTTTCAGCACTTTTACATACTACTGAAAACTTTAGCCAGAGCAACTATGAAAAAGAAATGGCAGTCAGAGAGGACAGGAGGAAGCCAAATTTTCCCTACTTTCAGAGGACATTATTTTACAAATAAAAAAAACTTAAAGATGCCCACACAAAAATAAATAAATAAACTATTAAGAACTGATAAATTCAGTAAAGTTACAAGATATTGACATGGTTCTCCAGCTGCAAAGCCACACAGCTGGCCCGCTGGTCCGGAGTGGTAGCGCCAAGGTAAGCCAGCCCCCCTCCTCACCGTGAGCCAGCCCCTAGGTGAGTCAGAGCCCAGGGGAGCCAGCCCCTGAGGTGAGCCAGCTCTGAGGCAAGCCAAGGCATGCTGACCTGTCATCCTTTGGTAACCTCAAGGGCCATGCTGCAGAAGCCTGCTCCACAGTGCTGCAGCCCCATTCAATGACCTCAACCTTCCACTCACTGACCTTTAGAGAAAATGGAAGTGGGGCAGACCAGAATGGGAAATGGGACCCAAGGTTGACCAATAGCCTTAGTACATTTCCAATCCCTAGTTAGCATTCTTCTTCCAAACCCTAACCGGCATAAGTTTGAACCAATCACAGTGACCCAAGTGCTACATAAACTCCCAGACTGCAACACTCAGAGGGAGAAAACCTGACTTTGGGTCCCCTCTTGCAATGCAAGAGTTTTTTACCTGTTTGTGTTCTTCAATAAACCCTACTCTGACTTTCACTCATTCTGGGCTGTGGATTTAATTCTTCAACTTCACTAGATAAGAACCCAGAAAAGCCGGCGCGGTGGCGCACGCCTGTAATCCCAGCACTTTGGGAGGCTGAGGCAGGAGGATCACGAGTTCAAAGCCAGCCTCAGCAATGGCGAGGCACTTAGCAACTCAGTGAGACCCTGTCTCTAATAAAATACAAAAAAGGGCTGGGGATGTGGCCCAGTGGTCGAGTGCCCCTGAGTTCAATCCCTGGTACCACAAAAAAAAAAAAAAAAAAAAAAGAACCCAGAAAGAAGAAACCGACAGGGAGCTGCTGGGGTCTGCTGCAACTCTGGGAGCACCACTATGAAGAGCTGCAACATTTCTGGGCTACAGAGGCCTGCGACCTTGTGCAGACCCCACCCGCCCCCAGAAGCAGGGAATACAGTTTCATCTCAAAACTCCTGTTTTAATACCAGATGAACAACAACAAAAAGTAACATTTTTGTGTACTAATAATGAAGTTTCTTTAAAAGGAATCAAGAAAGCAAATTATATAATAGCTACAAATATGTCTAAGAATAACTCTAACCAAGAATGTATATAATTTCTACAAAGAAAATTACAAAACACTAATGAAAGACATTGAAGAGAATACAAAAATGTGAAAAGACATTCCATGCTTATGGATCATAAGAATACTACTAAAATGGTCATACTACACAAATTGACTTACAAATTCAGTGAGCTACCCATTAAGATACCAATAACATTCCTCATAGAAATAGGAAATAAAAATCCTAAAGAGCCGGGCTCGGTGGTGCACATCTGTAATCCCAGCACTTGGGAGGCTGAGGCAAGAGGATCTCAAATTCAAAGCCAGCCTCGGCAATGGTGAGGCACTTATCAACTCACCGAGACCCTGTCTCTAATAAAATACAAAAAAAGGGTTGGGGATGTGGCCCAGTGGTCGAGTGCCCCCGAGTTCAATGCCTGGTAAAAAAAAAAAAAAAAAAAAAAAAAAAAAAACCTAAAGACCCAGAATAGCCAAAGCAATCGTGAGCAAAAAGAACAAAGTTGCATGCCAGGTATAGTGACACATGTCTGAAAACCCAGCTATTCTAGAGGCTGAGACAAGAGGATTGCTAACCTCAGCATTTTAGAGAGATCCTGTCTCAAAATAAAAGATTAAATTAAAACAGAGCTGCGGATGTATGTTAGCTCAGTGGTGGAGCACCCATGGGTTCAATCCCCAGTACTTAAAAAAAAAAAAAAGGAAATCATTTAAAAGGAAGAAAAACTAAAGCCGGAGGCATCACAATACCTGAAAAAAAAAAAGTACTACAAAGTTCTAGTAACCAAAAGGGCCTGGTACTAGCATAAAAGTTACACATAGAGCAAGGGAACTGAATTTAAAAATCCATAAATAAATCCACACATCTACAGTTAACCAGTTTCTACAAAGAAGCCAAAAACTTACGTTAGAGAAAAGACAAGTATCTTCTATAAATGATGCTGAGAAAACTAGCTATCCATATGCAGAAGAATAAAACTAGACTTCTTTTACCATATGCAAAAAAAAAAAAAAACAACTAAAAATAGACCAAAGTTCTAAATATAAGACATGAAAACTACTAGAAGAGAACATAGGGGAACTATTTCAAGACAGCAGTATGGCAAAGAGTTTTTGAACAAGACCCCAAAGGTAACAAAAGCAAAATTAGATAAGGGGAATTATACCCAACTACAAGTCTTCTGCATAGAATGGGAGAAAATATTTGCAAAATATTTGCAATAGAATGGGAGAAAATATTTTCAAACTATTAATCTGATAAGGGATTAATATCCAGAATATACAAGAAATCCAAACAGCTCAACAGAAAATATGACATGATTATCCTACTACTTGGTATAAATCCAGAGGAAAGGAAATCAGTATATCAAAGAGATACCTGCACTCCTATGTTACAGCAGCACTAATCACATTCGAGAAGATAAGTTATCAACTTAGGCATTCATTAATTGAGGAATGGATTTTTTAAATGCAATAGATAAACACAATGAAATATTCAGTTATAAAAATAATGAAATCCTGTAATTTGCAACTAGAGAGTATTGTGCCAAGTGAAATAAGCAAAGCACAAAAAGGAACATATTGCATGTCCTCACCCATATGTGAAAGCTATAAAGGTTAATGTCATAGAAATTGAGAGTAGAATAATGGTTACTAGAGGTTAGGAAGGGAAAGCAGGGGAGTGGGGCTAGAGAGAGGTTTGACAATGGACCCCAAAATACAGTTAGATGGCAGAAATAAATTCTAGTTGTCTACATTGCAATAGGAGGGCCAATACTTTTAGCAACTTATTATATATATTCAATAAAGAACTGGAAGAGAGAAATTCAAAGTTTCTCAACACAAAGAAATGATAAACGTTTAAAGAGAGAGAAATGTGAACTACTCTGATTTGATTACCTATGTCAAATTACATTTGTTCATTGTAACTCATATATATGTACAATGATTATGTCTCAATTAAAGTTTCTTTTAAATAGACCAAAGACTAACACCTCACCCCAGATATATAGATGGAAAATGTGCATATGAAAAGATGTTCCACATCATATAACATCAGGGGAATAAGTGAAAACAATCATGAGATATTACCACATATTTATTCTAATGTCTACACTCCAGAATACTGACACCAATTGCTAATAATGATGCAGATGGACAAGAACTCTCATCCATTGCTGACAGGAATGAAAAATGATACAGCCACTTTGGAAGATAGTTTGGTAGTTATTAACAAAACAAATTACTCTTAAAATGTTCTGTCAGAAACCCAGAAACCATGCTCCTTGATATTTATCCCAAAGAATTGAAAAAATGTGTCCACACAGAAACATAAAGAATAGATATTTAGACAAAACCTGGAAATATCCAAGATGACCTTCAGTGGCCAAATGGATAATAAACTATTGTATATCTCTACACAATGATATATCAATCAGTGCTAACAGAAATGAGCCACCAAGTCATTAAAAGACATGGAAGGCTGGGTGCAGTGGCCCATGTCATAACCCCAGCTGCTCAGGAAGCTGAGACAGGAGGATCAAAAGTTTAAGGCCAGCCTCAGCAATTCAGTGAGACCCTAAGCAGCTTAGTGAGACCATCTCAAAATAAAAAATCACAAGTGCTGGGGATGTAGCTCAGTGGTAAAAACACCCTGGCTTAAATCCCTAGTACCCAAAAAAAAAAAAAAAAAAAAAAAAAAAAGACATGGAGGAAATTTAAATACATATTATTAAGTGGAAGAATCCAGTCTGAAAAGGCTATGTTATATAGTATAAGCTATATGACTAACAGGAAAAAGGAAAACTACAGAAACTGTTTTCAAAAATGTAATTGTCAGGAATTAGAAAGGAAGGAGAAATGAACAGTGAAAGCACAGAAAAATTTTAGAAATTTCAGGGCTGTGAAACTTCTCTATATTAACTATGATGGTGGATACATGTCATTATTCATTTGTCCAAATCTATAGAAAGTACACCAAGAATCAACACTAGTGTAAACTAGGAGTTTGGAGTTTGGAGTGACACTGATATATCAATGAATTTCATCAATTGTAACAAATAGGCAGGGATGTTGTTACAAAGGAAGTTGTATGTATGGCGGAGGGGGATATGTGGAAAATCTCTGCGCATTCCTCTCAATTTTACTGTGAACTTAAAACTACTCTAA
The DNA here is from genome assembly GCA_025594165.1 of Tamias sibiricus. Taxonomy (NCBI): domain Eukaryota; kingdom Metazoa; phylum Chordata; class Mammalia; order Rodentia; family Sciuridae; genus Tamias; species Tamias sibiricus. The sequence continues at coordinate 63,826,487 of CM046663.1, forward strand.
AATAATAGTCTTTTTAAAATATGTTTTAAAAATAAATGAATTCAATAAATAAAAAGAAGTAAGTTTGTCTGGCTTTTAGAAGGCAATGGCTTGCTACTAACTACAACATTTTCTTGGTATTCAAATATTCAACATAAAAGAAATAAATAGGCCATTGGAATCTACAAAATTATATTCAAGTTCATTAATCACATGGACTCACAGTTATAATTGAAATAGCACATAGAAATGTCAGCTCTTGCAAAAGCCATAATTAATCAAAAACACATTGTTTTATTCTCTACTGAATAAGGAATTAATGGGTGTGAGCATACACACACACACACACACACACACACACACACACACACACAGATATGCTAATTAGCCAAAAAGAATTATTCTTTCCTAAGAGTCTTAATGAAATTCAAGACTTTCCTCACTATTTTCCTCCTAAAATGCAAATGTATGCTGGTCAGTTAAAGAACACAGAAAGAACAATTCTGACTATAGAATTCAAGAGATTACGTCTGTATTACTTCTTAGGTTTCCGGTTTTTAAAAAATTCAAATTCATACTATAATTTATTTATCTAGGCTTCTATTATTATGCATTTCTCGTGCTGCAGGCATTGGTATCAGTTGGATCTTCTTCCATGCATGTGTTTTTTCATATAGATGACTTAGTTCCAAAACATTTTCATTCTTCCAGAGCAAGAACGTTTTTGTATGCTGATAAATGTGATATGGAAGGTTTGTCAGCTTGGTGCAGGTAAGAGAGTTCTACAAAGGAAAAAAAGAAAAATACATATGGTGATGGAGAGAGAATTGTCCTGTGTCACTATATGGAAACATTAGCTATTGTGGTCCTAGGGAACATGCCTAGAAATGCCCAATCTAAAAATTCCTTGTACCAATAGAATATTAGTAGATACAGAAAACTCAGAATTTGCTTGTCATACTACTGTCTTTTAACTCCTCTATTGCTGAGAGTTGGGGAAATAATATGTAAATATGTATGGATATATGAATCTGAGCACCATCACATTCAATTACATGTCTAACAGTGTGTGCTTAGTTTCTGTACACAAAAATAAGGAGGAGGTGACTAATTCTTGTTAATACAGTTGATCATAACTAATCTCCTCCACCCATATAAATATAGCCCTCCAGATGGAGGTCTGAAGCACTCTAGGACCTTCTTCTCATCCAGAGCTAAGTCTATGGTTTCCTGATTGAATGCACCTTCCACAATCTTGAGCTACTCAACAAATATTTCTAGGGTGAAACATATTCTCTGCACTTGGTATTCTCTCCCCCTAATCTGGCTTTCCTGTTCACTCCCATTCTCTCCTACCTAGATTTGCCATATGAAGAAAAGACCTGGTCAGTTATTACCGGGCATGGGTTTCAGTCCTGCCTCTTGGAACATGAACCTTGTCTTCAGGAATCTGGGTGTACTTTCTATAGATTTGGACAAATGAATAATGACAAACACCAAACCTAACTCTAACCCCCAAACCTAGTCTCATGCAGAATTTCTATATTTCTTTAGTGACAGTTCAGGGTACAAGGAGATGGAAGCAGTCTATGTCATGATCAAAATACCATTTGTTTGATGATAATGAAAAGTGGAGGGAGATGCTTAGCACATGACCTTCAGCTCTAAAACCATGTAGTTTCAGAAATGAGAAAACGCCATGAAAACAAGGCAGCTTGAAGGGAGGGAATACAGGAGTAACTTACATTAAACCGTTGCATTGGTACCTTCACAGAAAGTGCTTAAAAATTAATCTTTTGCTGGGCATGGTGACATGCGCCTGTAATCCCAGCACTTGGGAAGCCTCAGCAATGGCGAGGCACTTAGCAACTCACTTAGATCCTGTCTCTAAAAAAATGCCAAAAAGGGCTGGGGATGTGGCCCAGTGGCCGAGTGCCCTTGAGTTCAATCCCGGGTACCAAAAAAAAAAAAAAAAAAAAAAATTTAATCTTTCCAGTTAAGCTTTTACAAATTTATTTGAAGTAATGAATTAAAACTAATGACTTCAGATGGCAAGTAATAACATAGGACATAGAATGAAGATTCCAGTGGCCTGATTCCAATCCAGCTTCAGTCACATATGACCTCTGTAATCCTGTGAAATGTTTCCATGTTTAATTTTTCTCATCTGAAAAAAATGATTTTTGTATCTGCCTCATAGTGACAACATCAATATTAAAATATTGAATACATGCAGATTGCTACAAATAATTTCTAGCATAGAGAAAACATTCAGTAATCTGAGTTATAATTAATGTTTTCACTATAGCATTGAATTAGGTGTTGAAAGTTGGGAAGACACTGGATTCAAGTTTAAAAAATAAAGCTATAAAATATTGCACATTACTGTCTTTTTCAGATATCAAAATACCCTTCTAATTTGATTTTACTGAAAACAGATGTTTACATGCAAATGTACTAAATTAATTATAGCAAATATATATAGTATATATTTGTATACACACATGTGCATACTTCCAAAAGTTGTGAAATTCAGCATTGCATTCTTTTAAAAAGTCAAGAGAGACTTTAATGGATTTATCTTAATGTTTTAGTTGTTTGTTTCAGTGTAGAAAGTCTGAATTTCTCCAAAGAATTTCTTGCCCAAGTAAATATGCCCCATGACACAAGAATGATAAATGCATTTCATACTGTGGAAGATTTTTCTTTCCAAAAACAAGTTATCAAGTGCTTCAACAAATTCCCACAGGGAAGAAGAAACGCCATGCACGTGGTCAAGTTCAGTGATTCTCACTTCTACCATTTAATTGCTCTGTGCTTGTATCTGGCCTTACCACAGGAAAGTCTGATGCGTGGAATTTGCTTCAAAGCTGAGAATAGTGGATTCTCTTTTAGACTCTTTCTATACTACATAATTTCCTGGGGGAAAGAAATGTGCAAAAGTGCTTTGTGGCAACATATAAGGAATGGGGTGGGGGGAATGGAAAAAGAAAACATTCTCAAGAAGAAACAGAAGTGGCTGGGGTGAAACCCTCTGACAAATTTAACTTAATTTGAAGTGCACATGTTGCCTATTATTTTTTTTATCATTTTTCAGGGTCCAAAAGTGAGTGAAGAAAGAAAAAGCAAGTTAACCAAGTAGAAATATTTTAAATTCACATATTGTGTCAAAAATTTCTTGTGTTAAGCTTTGAGGAAATTGACTCCTCCGGCACCCCACAGTCCCCAGAATATATGCTGCCTTGTCACACTTAAAGATTTTAGACCAATTTTGTGGTTTTCTCCTGTATTCCCTTAGAAATATGTAAGTTTTTAAGCCAAAGGTATGGAATAACAAAACTCCTTTAATCTTAGGACCAAAATGTAACTGGAAAAAGCTTATTTCTCAGTCACCAAGAATTAATGTAAATTTTTTATTGCTGTTTATGTAAATCTACTCTAAGAGTCCCTACTCGGCCAAAATTCCTCCTTGGTTTTCTAAATATCTCCCTCCTCCTTGAAGCTAAAGTTCAAGTGAACACCTCTTGAGGGCAGCTCTAGTATCTTGAGGAGACTTGTCCAAGAAAGGTGGACTGTCAAGGCAGGGAATTCCACCATAAAAGACTGTGGAAGTGCTGAATAGGATCAGGTTTGACAAGACATTACAGCAATTTAGCCATAAACTCCACTGCCTGTGTCAGGAACTGGTTTAGTGTGGAAGTCAGAGATGGAATGGAAGTACTCAGAAAAACCCACCAGTATATCACACTGAAGAGACTCCTACCACGAAGAAGGTCTCCATGTTCAGTCAGTGCAAGCCAAAGGTGAAAGATCTCCCACCAAACAAAAGGTGCTATCTCTTTTCCTCTAATACTTATTCTTTTTTTCCTAAACCCTGGACAAAGGAAAAGATGAGTTGGAGGAAGAGAAGGTACATGAAGAAACCAGTACTGCTGGAGTGGGGAATGAGCACAGAGAGGGAGAATCTTTGAATTAGGTATTGAGATTAAACCTTCAATGTAGTCTTGACTGGACTTCCATCTAGTATGTTACTTAAGAACAAAATTCTTAGAGCTAAAAATCACTAAAAGGTTAAGGGATCTTGCTGAGCTGTCATCCAAAGGCAGGTAAGGGGGAAGTGGTAGAATGGTTTGGAAGTTAGCTGTGGGTGGAGGGTATAAGGAAGTCATTTCCCATTTGTACACCACTGAGTACAGGCCATTCAATAAACAGGTTATGCTTAGAATAAGCATTCACTGATGTACACGGATTCTCAGCTCTCTAGAACCTAAAACAAACAAAAGACCTTTGATATTTTCATTAAAAAAGAGCTTTGATATTTTCATTTAGCCCTTCTCTTGTGTAGATAGTTAAATAGGAAGGAAACATCTTGTTATAACTCTCTCTTCTCTGCCAAAAATATATATATATATATATACACACATATACATACACACACACATACACACATATATGTATATCAAACTCTAAAGTAAAGAACAAAAAGATTGTCTGTTGTCCTTTACATATGCTAGTTTTTGGAAATGAGTCATACAAATGAAATTCCAAGTTTGTTTTTTAAATGACAGAAAGCAATAATATTTAAACTGGAGGTGTTCTCCTTAGAGTTCATACATTCTGTATACAAAAGCTTATTGAGGATAGTCTTTGTAATATTTTCTGTAAATATTTAATTCACAGTAAATGCTTTTGTGTCCACTATTATCCAGAAGGAAATGCAACCTGAACAAAAAGTTTTCATTAATGAAATTCAAGTACAATAAGATTTCATATATTGTTGATAACCTTTGAATTTTTATTTCTTGTCTCCCACAGTCAAAAGAAAAAAATGCTTCCTGCTTCATTATTAGACTATGTCTCACCGTGTATTGTCAAGGGATTGAAATCCACAGTCTATATACTCAGACAGGCAGAAATATGATTTGCTGTGTTTTAAATTACTTACCTCATCTTGGCTCTCAAGTTTGCCAACTAAATGTATCCTGGTGGCTTTATTTGGAAATAGTCTATTTAGAGTAATTACTCATTTCCAGATTTTTGTTTTCCTTTCAACTTCTCCTGAGTACAAGATAAACTTAAATGTCCTATTGGAAAAGGGCAAGAAGTGTCTGGTCTTTGTGATTTCCTTCGTTTGTGGCAATTCATTCCATTTGGTTAAAACATTGATTTCTGTTTTAGTCAGCTTTTTTACCACTGTGACCAAAAGACCTGACAAGAACAATTTAGAGGAGGGAAAGTTTATTTGGCACTCACAGTTTTAAAGGTCTGTCCATAAATGGCCAACTCCATTCCTCTGGGCCTGAGGTGAGGCATAATATCATGGCAGAAGGGCATGGAGGAGGAAAGTACCTCTGGACATGGCAACCATGAAGCAGACAGAGAGAGAGAGAGAGAGAGAATTCTGCTCACCAGGGACAAACTACATACCCCCAAAACATATGGCCTACTTCCTCCAGCCACACCCTACCTGCCTACAGTGGATTAACACGCTGATTAGATGAAGGCTCTCATAATCCAATCATTTCACCTCTAGACTTTTTTTGCATTGTCTCACATATGAGCTTTTGGGGAACACCTCATATCTAAACTATAACAACCTCTTTTCTCATTTTTTGTATCTGCTAAGATACACCCAAGCCTATCTGGTCACCCCATATCCTGAAATGATGTCTTCAGAGATGTGATTGCTCTTATTTTGTCTGTTTGGGTTAAGCTCAGATATGGAACTTCACTTTGCCTCCAGTCCTGAAATGTCTGCTTACATCAAGGCCTCTTTACCACAGCTTCAGTCTTCTGATGAAACAATGATTCTCTCAATGCATTTCCCATCCTCAACATCCACCACTGTAGTAGTCCAGTTTCTTTGTTATAGGTCACAGAAGCTGACTGTCTGAATACAGTGGTGATGAGAGTTACAAAAGACTTTGTGTGTGTGTCTTCGAAAATACTAAGAAGGCTATAGAACCAGATCTGGGTCTAAGCCTCCAGGAATATAATGTATAACTATGCCATAGGACTTCTGCTTCTGAGTGAAATGTGGTAGGTGGCAGGCCAGTGCACCCACTATAGCTGTTAGGAAAAGGGAGGGGTGAATAATAATTCTTAAGCATATTTGAATGTTATTAAAGGAAAGTGAATTAGGAAGGTTGAAATCCTGGTTTTTCCTAGCTGAGCAGATGATCTTCAGGTGTTTGTGTCCCTGAAGGAATTTGCTGATTAAAAAAGTGGACTGGGAATTCATCTTAGATTACATAGAAAGGATATCAGCCTTTGAAGTTTGCATGGACAGGAATGATGTATTAGAATCTGGAGTAACCCTGAACTCTTGTCCTTCAAGAGATAATTTTTGAGTTCTAGAGTAGCACAAGAGCCTGGTGTTCTAGGCTGGAGATAAAGTAAAGCCTCCCACAGTTTCCTGGTACATAGAAAACACCACTGACACCAGGGGGCCTGCTTCAAATATTCCATCTGTCTTCACCTCAAGACCTTCACCTCAAGACCTTGATTTTGAAGCTTCTTGAGATAGGAAACCAATGAATTACACTTAAAAATTGTGAAAGCTACAATTCACAGGCTTTTAGGGATGAAAGGATAGAGCATGCCAGGCTTTCAATCACAATTGTAGTATGGCAATGTGCAAGGATTAAGGTCAAATCACAAGTTGGCTGTCTTCCTAAAATTGCAATCCAAAAACACTTCCGATGAATCCTAGATTGAGATGATTCATTCCTCCTGTTATCCACCTAACCAAGTAAAACAAGTACCATTTCAGGCTGAAATTACCAAATGGACATTCTGGATCTAAAAAGCAAAATATCTGAAATTTTGAACAAAAGGTTCTCAACAGCAAAATAGACCACAGAAAGATAGAGACTTATTGAATTCAAAGACAGATCAATGTAAAATATGCAGCCTGAAGCATAGAAAGAGAAAAAAACACAGAGCATAAGAGACAACTAAAAGTTAACCTACCTACAGACTGAAGGAGAGGAAAGGAAAAGAGAGAAATTGAGGCAGAAACTACATTTAAGAGACAACAGCCAGGATTTTTCCAAAACCAATAAAAGATAGCAATACACAAATTCAAGAAACTCAGCAAGCTTTTGGCAAGACAAACATAAGAAAAAATAATAACATCAAAGCTCATGATAGTTAAACTCATGGAAACCTAAGGCAAATAAACATCTTTAAAACAATCAGAGGCAGCCAGTGTAATAGCCCATGCCTATAATCCCAGCAACTCTGGAGGCTGAGTCAGGAGGATCACAAGTCCAAAGCCAGCCTCAGCAACTTAAATGAGGCCCTAAGCAACTTAGCCAGACCCTTTCAATAAAGATACTGTGTCCATCTACAACTAAAAAAAAAATTCTGAAAAAAAAATCTAGTAATGTCTACTTTTTAATTTTTGAAAAGTAACAGCAACAACTTTTATACTTTGTACATTATATGTTCAACAAATACATGCAGGAGTATGTATTAATCTCTTGGGTGTTAGTCTAGAGACATAAAAAAAAAAAAACAGAAAAGATAATCAAAAGGCACACACACACACACATTTACACACACTCTCACACCTCCAGGGAGCAACAGTAAAACTAACAGCTAACTTTTCAATAGCATCTTGAAATCTAGAAGACAATGGAGGAATAGTGTGATCAAAAAGCTGAAAAAAAAAAAACACTAAGTTAGAATTTGTTATTTAACAGAAGTACTCCCCAAATATAAAAGAAAAATAAAACCAAGAGAATCTATCACCAAAAGATCCACATTAAACATAAAATACTATTAAGGAGAATTTCAAAACAATTTTTACAAGAGTTTTCTAGGAAATCATTCTATTTTTTGGTAATGTGTTTTTAAAAAAGCAGGATACCTGATTTAGTTTGCTCTTATATGGTCCATGGGATCTTTATAGGGAGAGAAAAAATTAATCAGACAAGCCTATTTCCCACTTCAAACCACAAGTAAGTGTTTCCATACGTAAAAATATCCAGCTAATGGGCTGGGGTTGTGGCTCAGTGGTAGAGTGCTCACCTAGCATGTGTGAGGCACTGGGTTTGATCCTCAGCACACATAAAAAAATAAATAAAATAAAGATACTGTGTTCATCTACTAAAAAAATTCTTTAAAAAAATATCAAATAATGTCTACTTTTTAAATTTTGAAAAATAACAGCAACAAATTTTATACTTTGTACATTATATATTCAACAAATACAGGAATATGTATTACTCTCTTGGGTGTTAGTCTAGAGACATTAAAAGCAGAAATTAAAGGAAATGCTTTTTAAAAATTAAAGAGCATTTTAGAGTTCACTAAAAAAATACACAGATGCTACTTACTACTTAAAAATTTATAAATAAATTATTAATAGTATTCAAGTTTTGTATTTAGGAATATTTAGTCTCTAATGAGTTAAGCAAGATATTGAGGTAAGAAGTAGTTTTCTGCAAGTGAGGTTGGAGAAAAGCTTGGGAAGAATAAATATGGCTCAAAGAGATTAAATGCCTATATTCAAACTCATATTTCTTTACAAAATTATCAGTTCTGTCTACTACCTAAAATAAGCAAACAACAGAAATAACAAACACATATGTGCATACATAAGTATGTCACCTCTGTAGGTTTCTTCATATATATGTTTGAAATTACTATACATTTAACAAATATGATCTTTTGAGGAGAAAATAATGGTTAAGATAAAACCATCAGAATGAGTTTCTAGCTACTTAGTAATAGAAAGCCTGTTAACTAAAGTACCGAAAGCTGTTTTTCTTTATTTTCTAATCTTGAGATATTTTAAATATGAAAAATACTCTAACAAATGTTTATGTACTCACAACCAAGTTTAAACAGACATTAACATTTTGTCTCTTTTTTTGTTTCTCCTATTTTCATTTTTAATAATTAAATAAATGTTCTCCCTATGATTACCCTTTTCCTCCCCAAAACAGCCACTATTCTAAAATGAGTATGTTTTTATACATCAACTGTATCTAAATGTATTCAGAAACAATTTGTATGATTAAGTATGGTTTCTTAAAACTCTGTATAAGGTACTATACCAAACCTTTTACAATATACTTAAAATAATAAGTATTTACACACTTTGAATACATGAATATTTAAGTTAATTTCATGGTTTGTAAGGAGTTCCATCATAATGATAAACCATTTTGTCAGTTCATTGACTAATGGAGAGCTAAATTGTTTTCCATTTTTGCTATTTGAAAAGCTCCTACAATGGGCTGGGGTTGTAGCTCAGTGGGAGCACTTGCTTAGCATGTGTGAGGCACTGGGTTTGATCCTCAGCACCACATAGAAAGAAAGTAATGAAATAAAGGTACAAAAATATTAAAAAAAAAAAAAAAAGCTCCTACAATGAACTCTCTTGGAGTGCCTGTTTCCTTCTGCAATACCTGAGTGCTATCTTGGATAGAAACACTTAATGAATGTAGGAAGTGTACATTTCAACTTTATTGGATATTGATTATTGACTCTCCAATTTTGTTATACCAATTTATATTCTTTTTTAATATTTATTTATTTACTTTAATTGTACACAGTGCGTTTATTTTTACATGGTGCTAAGGATTGAACCCAGGCTGCACATGTGCTAGGCAAGCGCTTTAGCACTGAGCCACAACCCCAGCTCCACAATTTATATTCTTAATAGAAATATTTAAAACTGAACCTGTTTCCCACAATGTTACTAAGTCTTTGAAGTATTTGCCATTATATAATATTTGTTAATATGGAGAATATATAAAGACGACCTCATTATTGTTATAATCTTAATAGGCTTATTTGTTATTTGGGTTTCCTTTTCTATAAATTTTTCTATTGGGTCATTAGTGTTTTTCTTCTTAACATATAGCAACTCTTCATGCAGTCCGGAAAGCAATAGTTTCTTATTTGCATTACAAATATCTTTTCCCAACAAATGAATTATGCCACAGGCCTGGACTGACAAGGAAGCCTTTACCTTCCCTTGACCTTTACAATATTTACTGTTGCAACTTTCCTAGGGGGAGTACAGCTTTATCCCAGTTGCTTATACCGCCAGGCTTGACACTCATTCTCTATCAGAAATAGGACATTACAACACAACTACTTTCACCATCACTTCTCAATCTTTCAAGAGTGGGTGTGACAGTGGAGCTAACATTTCAACCTATTGAGTTTCTGTCCCATTCAAAAAGAGGAACCACTTACTGGTGGAAAATAATTCTGATGTTGTATGGTGTCCAACTTGCTACTTCTTTTGCATTAACACTCAAAAGCTTACACAAGCAAGTAAAATTGTTTCTAGCTTTGCTTCCTTATTTCTTTTGACCTAGAATCCTTTTTCTTTTAATTACCACAAAGATAAATTAAATTATTTGTCTATCATTACAATAAGCCTGTCAAAGGAAAAGATGAAGTCTTAACCTTTATATCCTACCAAGGTGAGCTACAAATCATCCATAAATTTATAACCAAAGTAAATTTCTCCAAGTACACTGGGAACCAAGCACAGCACAGAGTTCCCATTCTTTCTAAACATAAAACATGTTAGTAGACTCCTTAAAATTTACCTTCACTGGTCAGATCCTTTCCTTTTGGGTTCATAAAGTCTAATGAAGAGAAGAAAATAAAACTTCTAAAAGGAAAACAGACTAATAAAAGAGTTCACTAGAATTGCTGCATATGGGATCAATATTTAAAGATGAACTGTATTCCTACACATTAGTGAAGAACAATCTACAATTGAATTTTTTAAAAAAATCCATTTATAATAACACTGGAAAGAATATAAAATACTTAATAAACTTAACAAAAGATATAAAAGACTTGTACACTGGAAAATGCAAAATATTTTTGAAAGGTGATCTAAGCAAATAAAATAACATTCTGTACTCATGAATCAGAAGACGTAACATTGTTAAAACAGCAGTATTCTTCAAATTGATCTATGGATAAACACAATCCCTATCAAAATCTCAACTCTTATTTTATTTTTAACAAATTGACACACATGTCCTAAAATAGAGTTAGAAGTTTTGAAATAGGCTCATATATTTATGGTCAATTGATAATTGAGGGTGCCAATACAATTTCAACAAGGGAAAGAATAGACTTTTCAACAAACAATGTTGGGACAAGTGAATATCTACATAGCAAAGAAGGGAGTTAGACCCCTATTTTATATTAAAACAAAAATCAACTAAAAATGGGTCATAGGCCTAAATGTAAGAACTAAAACAAGATCTTTCCATCTTCTGAGGTTTTCCATAATTTCTTTCTTTAGTGTTCTGTAGTTTTCATTATAGAGGTCTTTCACGTCTTTGGTTAAGTTGATTCCCAAGTATTTTTTTTTTTTTTATGCTATTGTAAACGAGGTAGTTTTCCACATTTCCCTTTCAGAGGATTTGTCACTCGTATATAGAAATGCCTTAGATTTATGGGTGTTGATTTTGTATCCTGCTACTTTGCTGAATTCATTTATGAGTTTTAGAAGTTTTCTGGTGGAATTTTTTGGGTCTTCTAGGTATAAAATCATATCATCAGCAAATAATGATAATTTGAGTTCTACTTTACCTATCTGTATCCCTTTAATTTCTTTCGTCTGTCTTATTGCTCTGGCCAGCATTAATAAAATCATGGCATTTGCAGGAAAATGAATGGAGTTAGAGAATATAATGCTAAGTGAAGTTAGCCAATCCCAAAAAGCCAAATACCAAATGTTTTCTCGGATATAAGGTGGCCAATTCACAGTTGGGTTGGGATGGGGAGCATAGGAGGATTAGAGGAACACTAGAATGGCCAATGGGGAGGGAGGGGAAGGGAGGGGGCAAAAGGGTGAAGGAAAAAAAAAATGATGGTAGAATGAGATGGATATCATTACTCTAAGTGCATGTATGAAGTCATGAATGGTGTGAATATACTTTGCATACAACCAGAGATTTGTAAAAAAAGTGCTCTATATGTGTAATATGAAATGTAATGCATTCTGCTGTCATTTATAACATCTTAGAATAAAAAAATAAATAAATTTTAAAAAAGAAAAAAGAAAAAAAGAACTAAAACTATAATATTTTTACAAGGAAACAGGATTTTTTCATGGATTAGGCAATGGTTTCTTAAACATGGCAAGAGAACTAAAAATATGGAAATTAAATAAATTGAACTACTTCAAGATTTTAAAGGTTTTGTGCTACAAACAAGACCGTCAAGAAAGTAAAACAAACAAACAAACAAAACCCCACAGAATAGGAGAAAATATTTGTAAGTCATATATCTATCTATTAAAGGACTTGTATCCATCATATATAAAGAACCCTTACTGGTCAATAATAAAAACACTACTAATCCAATTTAAAAGCAGGCAAAGGATTTGAATACATCTGTCTGCCAAGAAAGATATATTTATCTCCTGGTCCACCAATTGTCTGTTAGTTCATGGATTTTTGCATTCATTTTGCCAATTACTTCAACATTAATAAATTTTAAAAAGAAACATATTTTGCAGTTTCTGCAAATAAGGACTCCACATGCAGCTGGATTCCACTGTTTCAGTCTTTCACAAGGTTGCCATCAAAACATTGACTGAGGTTGCAGTCATTTCAGAGACAGACCAGAGAAAGAGCCAGTTTCAAGCTGAATCACTGCACATTGACAAACTGAGATATCCACTTCCAAATTTACTCACATGACCGTTGGGCAGAGACATCACTTTCTCACAAAATGGGCCTCTTCCTATGGCAGCTCATGGCACGGCAGCTGGCTTCATCAGATTGAGAGAGGGAAAAAAAAAAAAAAAAACAAGAGTAGGCAAGACAGGTGAGATTTTTTTATTTTTTATTCTTTTTGTATGTGCGTGACCTAATCTCAGAAATGAAAGTACATCAGTTTTGTCATATTTTATTAGTTAGATTTGAGTCAACTAGGTAACACACAGTCAAGGGGAGGGATTACAAATGTCATGAATGCATGAACTAGAGGTCATTGGAGGCCATATTAAATGATAATGATGACTACAACAACCTTCTTTCCCATGTCAAGCACTAAAAAAAAAAAAAAAAAAAAAAAACAAAAAAAAAAAATCTATCCTTTAAGGGTGAGTTATGTCAAAAAGAGTTGTAGATTTGAAATGGGTAGAAAAGATTGCTGGGTGTACAAACTAGTATACCCTTCCAGGTCATGACAGGCTTTCATTGTCTTTGATCTAGTTTACAACCTGTACCTTGTGAAAAAAACTGATAATAAGGCAAACTCTTCCTGTCTTTACAAACACAAATTGTGTCTTTGGAGTTATGAGATAGCATAGTTTGACACTAGAGAACACAACATTTGTTGAATAAGTGATAAGTGAGTTGATGCTGCATAATTCCAGCTCTTACTGTTCTGATTTGTCCATCATATTCTTAAAATTCAAGAAAACTATGCAGAAGTCTCTGCTTCTAAGTTGCTGATTTGACTGATGCAAATATAAAATTTGACATATGCTTTTTTTTCCTCCTGAAAACAATTGTCCCTATCAATGGCCAAGGGCAAATTTCAACTACACCTCCAAACATGCAGAGTACAGTACAGAGCTGCATAACCAGATTCCACTACCTGTTTCTCATCTTTATTTGGTTTCTCAGAAATTGGGTGTGTTTTTCCCTGGGGAAAAACAAAAATGGCAATAGCAATGAGATTTATGTCTCCACGCCTTCTAAGAATCAGTCCCTAAGGTTTCTGGTAGAAGAAAGTTTTCCTCAAATGATTTGTGCTCCTGACAAGGGTGCTTCCTCTGTAAGACAAGAAGTTAGTTCTGAAGTATCACCAGGTACAAAATAGATACCCCAAAGATCCACTCCTAATGAGCTACTTCCTCCAGCTACACCCTACCTGCCTACAGTTACCACCCAGCTAATCCCTATCAACAGATTAATGCACTGATTAGGTTACAGCTATCATAACCCAATCATTTCACTTCCAAACTTTCTTGCATTGTCTCATACATGAGCTTTTGGGGATATCTAAACCATAACAATACCTAAAACATCTGATATATGTGCCAAAGAAACCATCCCTGGGCTTGGCAATAAGCAAAATAATCTCTCCCTAGCATGGCCTTCTTCTTGGAGTATAATGAAGAGGCAAGAGTATAGATCCAAGTGAAATCAAAAGTAAATACCACAGTCCCAGTTTAGAAATGAATTAAAATTTAAATGCCCACTTTATAATGATATAGTTTTTAATGATTCTACCTAGTGAAGCCTTTTCCCTGGGTATACCATGGAAAGGAAAGAAAGGAGGGGTGGAGGAGAAAAGAAGGAAAAATGATGATATTACCCATTATTAGGCCAAGTCAGAAAGGAAAATAGATTTCCATATTTGTCTTCCACCCAAAGTACCTACAAAAAGAAAGTGACTTTTTCCTCTTATCTATTAATAACTATTTCCACAAAAGAAGAAATGCTTCCCTTGCATGTTAGCCTGATAAGAGCAATAAGACCACCTACCTCATCCTCCTTGCTCTCCTTGGCCTACATATATTTTTCTCTTACTCTTTTCTCAGAGTGCCTTCAAGGGTAACAGTTTGATGTTCCCTACCTTAAAGTAATCCTCAACTAATTCTTTTATTATAATCATTCTCACTTTTTTATGCCTTTTACAAATTAGGAATGAGGGCAATTTATTTGCTCTTAATTGATTTGGTCTATATTTTATTGCTAGTATATTTTAATACTCTGAAAGGAGGTTGTTGTATTTAAGAAGCCACATCAGTGATTGCATTTAATACAATGAGTGAAATCTGAATAGAAGTACACAATCAACTTTAAAAACAACCTGGTGTAACTTTTTCCCCACAGAACCAATCTAGGTGCCTTTCCACAGATGAATGGATAAAGAAAATATGGTATATATACACAATGGAATATTTCATGGCCATAAAAAAGAATGACTTTATGACTTTTTTCCAGTAAACCGATGGATCTGGAGGCTATCATGCTAAGTGAAATAATCCAATCCCCCCAAAAAAAACAAAAGTCAAATGTTCTCTCTGATATGTGGATGCTAACACACAACAGAAACGTGGGGAGAACAAAAGTTCAGTGGATTAGACAAAGGGAAATGAAAGGAAGGGAGGGGGGAATGGGAATAAGAAAGACAGTAGAATGAATCAGACATAACTTTCCTATGTTCATATATGAATACACCACTAGTGTAAGTTATATTTCATGTTTGTATAAATATGTCAAAATATACTCGACTGTCATGTATTTCTAAAAAGAAGAAATAAAAATAAAACAATAAGAACCTGGTCAATTTCAAGATCTTAAAAATAAACTTTTTCCAAAAATGATATTCTAGGGATTCTCTTTTCCACCTCCATTCCCACAGTATTGTCCCATTTAAAAGAAAGAAAAAAAGAAAGAAAGAAAGTCCCATCTTTCACTCTCCCAAATCTTATTATGGTGTCTTAATCCCTGATGTAAAAAAAGTTTGGATAGTTGCCAAAGTTCAAAATGTTAGAACTGAGAAAGTGAATGACATTAACAACAACATAGCAAATTTTACTGGTTTTGGAATTGGTTTGTACTTCTTTTTCAAGGGTCTTGAGATGCATCATTAGGTTGTTTATTTGGAATATTTCTGATTTTCTTGTGTAGGCACTCATATTTCTAAACTTCCCTCTTAAAACTGTCCTCATAGAGTCCCAGAGGTTCTGGTATATCATTATCTTCATTTGACTTTAAGAATTTTAAAAATTTATCCCCTAAATTTCTTCATCATCCATCCATCATTCAAAAGTACAGTGTTCAATCTCCATGTGTTTATATAGTTTCTGTAGGGTTTTTGGTGTTGATTTTTATTTTCCTTCCATTATGATTTGATGAGATTCAAAGAATTTTATCAAAATTTATATTTGCTAAGAGTTGCTTTGTGGCCTAAAATATGGTCTATTTTAGAGAAGATTTCATGAGCTGCGGAGAAGAAAGTGTATTCAACTATTGTTGAAATAATAGTCCATAGATGTCTATTAAGTCCATTTGCTTTATCATATTTTTCAGGTCCAAATAGTGTACTGAGTTTCTGTCTGAATGACCTGTTGCTGATAAGGTGTGTTGAAATAACTCAGTATCCTTTTACTGGGGTCTATTATGCTGATTACCAAGGAATGGGATGGCTGAGTCCCATTCCTTGTCCTTTGAGGAATCTCCATACTGCTTTCCAAAGTGGTTGTACTTATTTGCCAACAATGTATAAGTGTACCCTTTTTCCCCACATCCACGGCAGCAATTGTTGTTACTTATATTTCTGATTGCCATTCTAATTGCACTGGGATAAAAATCTCAGTGTGGTTTTGAGTGGAATTTCCCTGATCACTAAGAAAGGTGAACACTCTTAAAGTATGTATAACAAATTAAATTTAATTAATTAACTAATTAATTAATTTTAAAAAATCTACCAGAGTATCACCTCAATGAAGACAAAGATAAAATCCATCTACTTTTTCATGGTATCACCAGTTATTTACAGAGCACTTCGCATTCTGTAATGCAGGGAGTTCAGGAAATGTCTGTTGTTTTGTTCTTTGGTTAGATAGATGGATTGTTATTTGAATAGGTAGCTGGATGGTTGGATGGACATCAGGTGGGTATGATGAAAGGATAGGATGCCTTGTGATTTACCCAAGGACTAAGGGCTGCTCTTCTTCTGTTTGGGTGGGCCAACACAGCTAAGGCAGAGTTGATATTCAACTAGGAGAATTTCAAGGGATACAATGTTGTTTTAAATAGATAAATTTTATCATCAGCTAAAATTAACATGTCCTTTAAAAATGCCCAAGAGTCTTCTGCAGTGCTGAGGCTTTGCAGAGTGTCTGGGTGGAGACCAGTTCACAGAGGGACCAAAGGATGCTCAGGGCCCCAATGTGTACCTAGATGTTTCCAAATGTCAATTCTTACCAATACAGTCCCCAGGCTGTCCCATGATGAGTTACCATTCCACTCTTCCCTTTTGGGGACTCTTCTCATCCCTCCATCATGCTTCCCTGTCTTTCTTCTGGGCCCAGTGCTTCCTCTCTTAACGATCCTGATGGGTGTGATTTATACCTAGCTGTGAATATAGGTCAAAGTGCTACTCCTGAAAGGAATATTCTCATTTGGAGCTTTATCTTTAAGTGAAGCTTGAAAGGGGGCAATGACCTCTTAAAAGAATTCAAAGACCACAGTAAGGGCTGACATCATCCATCATCAGAGTTCTATTGGGGATCCAGAGGAAGGCTGCTGAGTGTGTTGCTGCAGCTGCAGGACTACAGAGCAGGCTCCCTAAGGAGAGACAAGTGGGTGCCCATGGAGAAGCCATGAGACTGTCGTAAAGGGGCAACCCCAGTTCTTCAGAAGGGTTTCCTGCTGCTCCTTTCCAGGGAGTAGCTGTGGGGGCCTTTCAGCCCTGCTTTCTTACAGAGCCTCAAATTAAGACCTTTGGTGTCATTTCCAAATGAGGTTATACATACAATCACAGAGACAGACTGACGGGACTCCAAGGAGGAACCACGCAACTCTCCACCTGGGTCCTATGTCCGGACCACACTGTCTGTAATGAACCATAAATTAACATTTTTATAAATCCTGTAATTAACTTATGAATAGCACAATTATATGTTTCTGGTATTAAAGGCATTAAGTTGTTAAAGGTAAACATTTAAAGTATACCACTGTTCTTGTAAAATAAAAAAAAAAAGAATGGTGAACATTTTGTCATATATTTATTGGCCATTTATATTTCTTCTTTTGAGAAATGTCCATTTAGATACTTTGCCCATTTATTGTTTGGGGATTTTTGTTTTGGGGGGGAGGGTTAAGTTTTTTTAGTTCTTTATAAATTATGGGTACTAATCCCTTGCTGGAAGAGCTGGCAAAGATTTCCTCCCATTTTGTAGGCTTTCTGTGCTCTTGTTTCCTTTGCTGTGCAGCTTCTTAATTTGATGCTATCCCATTTATTGATTCTTGGTTTCATTTCTTGAGCTTTAAGGGTCTTATTAAGGAAGTCTGTGCCTGTACCAAAATATTAGAGTGTTGATAATGTTTTCTTCTAGCTCATGAATTTTTTTTAAAGTTCTCCTTTGTGAAGATTTACATATATTTTTAGCTGCTGCTGTGGAGTATAATAGATATATTTGCTTGTGACACTAATAGAGCATTTGTCACACTGTACAGTATGGTTTAGACAATGTTCCTATTAAATTGTAAGCCCTGGAAGCCAGACATAACACATTATTAATGTTTATATCTCTAATGCCTAGAAATGTCTCTTAAAATACTAAATAAATGTTTAGTAAGTTAAATTGGAAGTAAATGATGGCATTTCTATTCCATGTGATACACACATTGACATGGAAACATTTTGTTTTTAAAGTAACATGCCAGAAAATTCATTTTTAAAAAAATTTTTTATTTATAATATTAGTATGTATTACAATTCATAGTGCACATATATAGCATCTTTTTACATACAACTGTTGGTATACAAAGTATATTCGTACCATTCAGGTCTTCAATCATGCATTTAGGATAATGATATCCATCTCATTCAACCACCTTTTCTTTTTTTTTTTCATTCCCACCGGCTTCCCCCTTGCTCCCTCCCTTCCCCACCCTTCCCTTTGACCATTCTAGTGTTCCTTTAATCCTCCTATGTACCCCCATCCAACAACACTGTGAACTAGCCTCCTTATATCAGAGAAGACATTCGGTATTTGGATTTTTGAGATTGACTAATTTCACTTAGCATTATATTCTCCAACTTCATCCATTTACCTGCAAATGCCATTATTTTGTTCTCTTTTATTGCTGAGTAAAATTCCATTTTGTATATATACCACATTTTCTTTATCCACTCATCTACTGAGGGACATCTAGGTTGGTTCCACAACCTAGCTATTATGAATTGTGCTGCTATAAACATTGACGTGGCTGTGTCACTGTAATATGCTATTTTTAAGTCCTTTGGAAATAGACCCAGGAGTGGGATGGCTGGATCAAAGGGCGGTTCCATTCCCAGTTTTCCAAGGAATCTCCATACTGCTTTCCATAAAGGTTGCACCAATTTGCAGTTCCACCAGCAATGTATGAGTGTGCCTTTTCCCCCACATCCTCTCCAACATTTATTGTTGTTTGTGTTCTTAATAGCTGCCATTCTGACTGGAGTGAAATAAAATCTTAGTTTTGATTTGCATTTCTCTAATTGCCAGCAATGTTGAACATTTTTTCATGTACTTATTGACTAATTGTGTATCTTCTTCTGAGAAGTGTCTTTTAAATTCCTTAGCTCATTTATTGATTGGGTTATTTGTTTTTTTGTGTGTTAAGTTTTTTGAGTTCTTTAAATATTCTAGAGATTAGTGCTCTATCTGATGTGCATGTATTAAATATTTGTTTCCAATTAGTTGGCTCTCTATTCACCTCACTGATTGTTTCTTTTGCTGAGAAGAAGCTTTTTAGCTTAAAACTATCCCATTCATTAATTCTTGGTATTAATTCTTGTGCTACAGGATTCTTATTAAGGAACTTGGAGCCTAATCCGACATGTTGGAAATTGGAGCTTACTTTTCTTCTATTAGGCGTATTGTCTCTGGTCTAATTCCTAGGTCCTTGATCCACTTTGAATTGAGTTTTGTGCATGGTGAGAGATAAGGGTTTAATTTCATTTTGTTGCATATGAATTTCCAGTTTTCCCAGCACCATTTGTTGAAGAGGCTATCCTTTCTCCATTGTACATTTTTGGCAACTTTGTCTAATATAAGATAGCTGAAATTATATGTATTAGTCTCTGTGTCCTCAATTCTGTACCATTGGTCTACCAGTCTGTTTTGGTGCCAATACCATGCTGTTTTTGTTACTATTGCTCTATAGTATAATTTAAAGTCTGGTATGGTGATGCCGCCTGCTTCACTTTTCTTGCTCAGAATTGCTTTGGCTATTCTGGGTCTCTTATTTTTCCAGATGAATTTCATGACCGCTTTTTCTATTTCTTTGAAGAATGACATTGGGATTTTGATTGGAATTGCATTAAATTTGTATAATGCTTTTGGTAGTATGGACATTTTGACAATATTAATTCTACCTATCCAAGAGCAAGGTAGGTCTTTCCATCTTCTGAGTTCTTTATAATTTCTTTCTTTAGTGTTCTATAGTTTTTGTTATAGAGGTCTTTCACCTCTTTTGTTAAGTTGATTCCCAGGTTTGTTTTTTGTTTCTTGGTTTTTTTTTTTTGATACTATTGTAAATGGGGTAGTTTTCATCATTTCCCTTTCAGAGGCTTTGTTGCTGATGTACAAAAATGCCTTTGACTTATGGGTATTGATTTTGTATCCTGCAACTTTGCCAAATTCATTTACTAGTTGTAAAAGTTTTCTGGTAGAGTTTTTTGGGTCTTCTAGGTATATTATCATGTCATCAGCAAATAGTGCTAATTTGAGCTCTTCTTTTCCTATCTGGATCCCTTTAATTTCTTTCGTCTGTCTAATTGCTCTGGCCAGAGTTTCCAGTACTCTGTTAAAGAGCAGTGGTGAAAGGGGGCATCCCTGTCTTGTTCCAGTTTCTAGAGGGAATGCTTTCAATTTTTCTCCATTTAAGATAATGTTAGCTCGGGGCCTTGCATAAATAGCTTTTATGATGTTGAGATATGTTCCTGATATTCCTAGATTTTCCAGTGTTTTGAACATAAAGGGGTGTTGTATTTTATCAAATGCTTTTTCTGCGTCTATTGAGATGATCATATGATTTTTATCTTTAAATCTATTGATGTGATGTATTATGTTTATTGATTTCCAAATGTTGAACCAGCCAGGCATCCCTGGAATAAACCCCACTTGATCGTGGTGCACTATCTTTTTGATATGTTTTTGTATCCAATTTGCCAGGATTTTGTTGAGGATTTTTGCATCTATGTTCATTAAAGATATGGGCCTGAAGTTTTCTTTTTTGGATGTGTCTTTGCCTGGCTTTGGAATTAATGTGATATTGGCCTCATAGAAAGAGTCTGGAAGAGCTCCCTCTTTTTCTATTTCTTGAAATAGTTTAAAGAGCATTGGTATTAGTTCTTCTTTGAAATTCTTGTAGAGCTCAGCTGTTAACCCATCAGGTCCTGGACTTTTCCTTGTTGGTAGCTTTTTGATGACATCTTCTATTTCTTCGCTTGTAATTGATCTAATTAAATTGTGTATAGCCTCCAGATCCAGTTTAGGAAAATCGTATGACTCTAGAAATCTGTCAATGCTTTCAATGTTTTCTATTTTATTAGAGTAGAAGTTTTCAAAGTAATTTCTAATTATCTTCTGTATATCTGAGGTGTTTGTTGTGATATTCCCTTTTTCATCACAAATGTTAATAATTTGAGTTTTTTCTCTTCTTCTTTTCATTAGCATCTCTAAGGGTCTGTCAATTTTGTTTATTTTTTTCAAAGAACCAACTTTTAGTTTTGTCAATTCTTTGAATGGTTTCCTTAGTCTCAATTTCATTAATTTCTGCTCTGATTTTAATTATTTCCTGTCTTCTGCTCTTGGTGTTGATCTGTTCTTCTTTATCTAGTGCTTTGAGGTGTGATGTTAAGTCATTTATTTGTTGGGTTTTTTTTTTCTTTAAGGGATGAACTGAGTGCAATGAATTTTCCTATTACTACTGCCTTCGTATTGTCCCAAAGATTTCTATATGATGTATCTGTGTTCTCATTTACCTCTAGGAATTTTTTAATCTCCTCCTTGATGTCTTCTTCTTCTACCCCTTTTTCATTCAGTAGCATGTTGTTTAGCTTCCAGGTGCTGGAGTAGTTTTTCTTATTCCTTGTTTTGTCATTGATTTCCAATTTCACCCTTTTTAGAATGCAGGGTAGTATCTCTATTTTTTTATATTTGCTGAGAGTTGCCTTGTGACATAATATATGGTCTATTTTGGAGAAAGAGCCATGTGCTGCTGAGAAAAAAGTGTATTCATTTACTGAGGGATGAAATATTCTATATATGTCCATTAGGTCTAAGTTATTAATTGTTTTAAGGAGGCCTAAAATTTCTTAGTTTAGCTTTTGTTTGGATGATCTATCCATTGGTGAGAGAGGTGTGTTGAAGCCCCCTAGAATAACTGTGTTGTAGTCTATTTTACTCTTGAACTTGAGAAGCGTTTGTTTGATGAAGGTAGGTGCTCCATTATTTGGGGCATATAGATTTATGATTGTTATATCCTGTTGATGGATGGTTCCCTTAAGTAGTAAGAAATATCCATCTTTGTCCCTTTTGATTAGCTTTGGCTTGAAGTCTACCTTATTTGATATGAGAATGGAAACCCCTACTTGCTTCCGCAGGCCATGTGAGTGATAAGACTTTTCCTAGCCTTTCACTTTCAGTCTATTGATGTCTTTTTCTACGAGGTGTGTTTCTTGGAGACAGCAAATTGTTGGGTCATTTCTTTTAATCCATTCTGATAATCTGTGTCTTTTGAATGGTGAGTTTAGGCCATTAACATTCACAGTTGTTATTTAGATGTGATTTTTATTCCCATCCATTTTTATTTGTATTATGGTCTTTGGCTTGATTTGGTTTCTCTTCTGGTTGGTATTTCCCTTAGTTTAATATCTCCCTTTGTTGATTTTCATTGTTATTTTTTTCTCTTCTTCTTCATGGAAAATGTTGCCCAGGATGTTCAGAAGTGCTGGCTTTTGAGTTGTAAAATCTTTTAACTTTTGCTTGTTGTGGAAGGTTTTTATTTCATCTTTAAATCTAAAGCTCAGTTTTGCTGGATATAAGATTCTTGGTTGACATCCCTTTTCTTTCAGAGCTTGAAATATGCTATTCCATGATCTTCTTGCTTTTAAGGTCTGGGTTGAAAAATCTGAACATAGTCTGATTGGTTTCCCCCTATATGTAATCTGCTTCCTTTCTCTTGTGGCTTTTAATATTCTCTCCTTGCTCAGTATATTAGGAAATTTCATTATAATGTGCCTTGGTGTGGATCTGTTGTGATTTTGTATGTTTGGTGTTAAGTAAGCCTCTTGAACTTGGTTTTCCCATTCATTCCTCAAGTTTGGAAAATTTTCTGTAATTATTTTGTTAAATAAATTACTCATTCCTTTGGCTTGAAACTCTGCCCCTTCCTCTACCCCAATCACTCTTAAGTTTGGTCTTTTTATGTTGTCCCATAATTCTTGGATGTACTGTTCTTGATTTCTTACAACTTTTGCTGTATGATATAGATTTTTCTCTAGGATATATATTTTGTCTTCATTTTCTGAGGTTCTTTCTTCCAAGTGGTCTACTCTGTTGGCGATGCTTTTGATTGAACTTTTATTTCGGTTTATTGCTTCTTTCATTTTCGAAATTTCTGTTTGGTTTCTCTTTAGAGCCTCTATCTCCCTATTGAAGTATTCTTTTACTTCCTGTATTTGTTTTTGGAGTTCTTTGTCAAAATGATCTTTTGCCACCTGTATTTGCTCCCTCATCTCATTTTTTTAGTTCATTCTTAAGTTCCATAAGCATTTGGAATATGTAATTTCTAAATTCCATCTCTGGCATTTCACCAACTGTGCTTGCCATGGAATCTACAGAGGAGGCATACTGATTTGTTTGTGTCACTTTCTTCCCTTGTTTCTTCATATTGCTTGTGTATCTTTTCTTCCTGCACTGTGGGACCTTGACTATTTCGATTTTACCTTAAAGCCTTATGTTCCTCCTGTAGTACAATGCTATCAGATCCCCTTAAAATTCCTTTACACTTTAAAATCTAACACTTTCTATTCAGAAAATCCCAGTTTGATCACAATGTACAGATTTAGTTAACTCAGATATTGTTTCCAATTTACTCTGTATGCTTCTGATGGGGTTTTATAGTTTCAAGTATTGGACACAGAGGTGATATGTTTAGGAAGAAGGAAGTGAGTGTATTGAATTGTTATTTCTTAGAAAGTATGAAAAGAGAGTTCTATGGAAGTTGTTTAGTATCAGAAGACGAGAGAGGAAAGAGAGTGGAGTGAACGATTAGGTGGAAAGACCGATTTATATATACACCTAACTTATGCAACTGTTGTGAGAAGAAATAAAGAAAGATGGAAAAGAAAAAAAAAATGACAAAAGAGTAGGAATTAGTGCAATAGAGAGGAGAGAGAGTGAGTCAAGAAAATAGAGAATAAACTATATACAACACCGCTTTGCTATATAGTTCAATTGCGCCTGTTCTAGAAATCCCAATTTCTGCGTATAACTTGTTTTTGCCTCTGTTGAGTATGCAATGGCAGGGTGCAAATAGGGAAGATGAAGCAAGAAGAAAAGATACAAAAGTGAGAAGGAAGAAAAGAAAGAAAGAAAAGAGGAGCAGAAACAAACAAACACACTGTCAATCAAAACAAAAAACAAAGCAAAACAAAACAAAACCAAAAAAAAAAAAAAAAAAAACTAACAAGAAAAAAAGTCAAACCCAGGAACAAGTGTCAAACAAAATGGACCCTGGGAAGCCCCTTTTTTTTCCCTTCCAGTTTAAGCCAATTGTCTCAGATCACGTCCAGACAGTCAGCGATCCTGTTAGTGGAGTCAAGGCTGCACCTTTGGCCAGTGGCAGAATGGCACAGCGGAAGAGTGACTCAGGGGGATTGTATGTCAGCAGATGAGTGGCACCGGGAAAGGGACCCTCCAGAAGGCACCCTTTCCCCACGCCCACCCACAGTTGCAGCTTCTTGGGGCTGCTGCGCTGGCCTCAGACACGCCCACCCCTGCTGGTTGCCCAAGCCTCACCCAGGTGTGCGATGTTCTCAGAGCGCTGGCGGATCCCTGGATGTCTGAAACTGCTCTTCCTTTCTGCCTTGTTCCTTTGTCCCGGTCAGCCACTGCCTTCCTCAAAGATGGCCGTGCTCTCCTCGGGCTCAACAGCAGTTCCACAGACCTTTGTGTCACTCCGGAGCGTGCAGGATCGGTTTGGCAAGTTGCGTGAAAGAGCTCTATGTGGACACCACTCGCATCTAGGTTCCCTTTTATCCTTCTTCGCTGTTCAGCTTTAAAGCCGTTGTTTGGATCTTCCCCTTGCCACAATGTTATTGGGCCGGCTGTGCTTGCAGCGCTGATAGCGCTGTTTCGGACTGTGGACCGCTCCAACTAGGCCCCCGACCGTCAGCAGTCCAGAGTTCGTTGTATTTCACCATCCAGAGGTGCACGAATGTCTCAGCTCCCTTTCAATTGCAGGAGAATTGCTAGTAATGTGTTCAAACTTCCCACTAAGCGTCTTTTAGTAACTATGTCCAGAGAGCACCTCCCTCCTGTCCGCCATCTTGGAATCGAGTTCAAATTTATTTATTTATTCATTCAATTTATTAATTCATTCTTTTAATGCTTCATTCATTCTATTTCTCAAACATATATTATTTTATAAACAAGTTGTACACCAATAGTTTCAAAGACCTTAGTATAATAATTTTTTATTTAAATAATGAACAAAGGTTCCAGAGTTGGCAGTAGTTCATAGTGTCAGCTAAGTCCTATTCAAATGAAAATTGCCATCCCTAAGCAAAATAGCAACTATGGAGTTTTTTAAAATGTTTGGACTTTATTTTAAACCATGCAGATTTTATATACAAAACATTAACTATTTCATACTTTTTAAATCCACAAGTATATAAACTTATTGCAGATAATAAATTTCACATATAACTCTCTTTAAAATATATATTTATTATCCAAATAAAATAAATTCTTACTCAAAATATAAATACTACATTAAGGTAAAGAAAAGTTAGTCAAAAATATTTCTGTGTTCTATAACAGTCTAAACATAAAATTTAACTTGTTCATAACATGAAACAAATTATCCAGCATAGTCCAAAAAGAATAATCTTAGTGAAAAAAAATAACTTGTTCCAAATAATTCTTTTTTCCAAATGTATGAAGGCACAGAGGCACAATCTAAAACAATAGATTTTATACCTAAATGATTTTCCACCTTGAGATATTGTCACCTACTCCAATTTTTTGATTTGTTGGGTTTTTCCAGCTGCTTCTTAGGTCCAAGTTGTCTGGAATAATATTCTGATGGTTCAAGGTTATATGAAGCTACTATACCTTTAAAGATTATGCCAAATGTCATTACTTCATCTCTCAAACTGAGCTATGGAAACAGCTGGAATCATCTTATATGCATCTCTGATGACCTCCAAACAAATGAGAAAAGCAAAGCTATGACTGTTGGCAAAACTATTCTAGGCATTGTGATTCAAATGCATCAATATGACTGACCAAATCTACCAATGCTTGCTTGTGAGATATAGTGATACACAGTGAATGAGTGAATGGATAGATGCTTACATGACCCAGATTTTGTAGCTGTTTTTATATACACAGTGAGTCAGTTCTAGTTATACACAGATGCCATAATTGTGAATTCACCTACTTGTTAAAATGTATTTGTACTCCCAACATCAATCTTCCCAGAGATTTTGCAATAATTTGTAGACATGCACAGGACTACAAAAAAATTGACTGGGCCCAAGCGTTAGGTCCCAGCTGAGATCAATAAAAGTTATGCCCTGAATCTGGGGTTGTGGTACACACCTGTAATCCCAGAGACTAGGAAGGCTGAGGCAGGAGGATCGCAAGTTGGAGGGCAATCTCAGCAACTTAGGAGGCCCTAAGCAACTTAGCAAGACCCTGTCTCAATATGAAAAATAAAAAAGTGCTGGGGATATGGCTCAGTGGCCCTGGGTTCAATCCCCAGGATCAAAAAAAAAAAAAAAAAAAAAAAAAAAAAAAAAAGCAATGTCATGCCTTTTTATTTATGTTCTCATACACAGATGACCAGAGAACAGAGACGACTGGAGTGGGGCAATGTAGTTTGAAAAGCTCCAGTTCTGGAGCCAGGTGGATGGAATTTGAATCCGACTGAGTGACACCAAAGACACTCCAAGAGATGGCCAAAATACTGACTTTTCCATGAAAGAGTGTTTAATTGAGGCAATGGGCAGATATATACAGAGATAATCACAATAAATATAGCCACACATGTCCTCAATCATTTATGTACATCATAATCACTGGGGCAATTACCACAAAAGTATTTCTTTGTTCTGCATCCAGAAATTCTAATCTACACTGACTGAATGAAGACCTAATTTTTTTTTTTTTTTTTTTTTTTTGTACCAGGGTTTGAACTCAGGGGCCCTCGACCAGCCCCTTTTTGTATTTTATTAGAAACAGGGTCTCACTGAGTTGCTATGTGCCTCGCTATTGCTGAGGCTAGCTTTGAACTCACGATCCTCCTGCCTCAGCCTCCCAAGTGCTGGGATTACAGGCGTGAGCCACCGCACCTGGCACTAAAAATTCTATCTTCAATGTTTTCCAGGGAATTTTGATGGACACCAAAACTTGAGACCCACTGACAAGATTTTATGGCAGCACTAAGGATTACCAAAGCCAGCCTAGGATG
The DNA here is from genome assembly GCA_025594165.1 of Tamias sibiricus. NCBI lineage: Eukaryota > Metazoa > Chordata > Mammalia > Rodentia > Sciuridae > Tamias > Tamias sibiricus. The sequence continues at coordinate 63,853,897 of CM046663.1, forward strand.
GCCAATTCAAAGGAAGTGCAGATTAAGGCTGAGTCATGAAAGACAAGTGGGATTTACCAGATAGGGGCCAGGTGGAGGGTTAGACTATCAAAAGACTGAGAACTGGATAGTTAGGTCAAGGTAAACTTAAAGACAGGAAGTGGTAGCAGTGGACTACTAGGTTCATTTAAGGAAGAGCTTTGAATTAGTTAATTAAGATGATATTTTGAAGAGTAGGTCTGACCAGAGACTGTCTGGACATCACAAGCAGTGTTGCTCAGCTTTTCTTATCATTAATGAATTCTCTGCTTTCTTACCCCATGTGCTCAATCCAAAAAAAAAGCAATGTGTTAGGCATCCAAGAGAAGTACCTTCAGCTCATTGGCTAGTTCACAGACCATGCATGTGGAAGTCTAATCATCCCTATGAACAAGATTTGTCCTCAACCTTTGTCCTGTCTTCACTCCTAGCAGTCCATGCTGCAGGTCACCCAGTGCACCCTGTGGACAATTTTCCCAGCAAATCTTCTTCCCATACCCTTGAGGGAGGTTTGGACACCTAGATCCTCCTCACTAAAAGACATTTTAAATTTGAAAACATAAATCTTTGGAAACACTTAAACAAAGCTATTGTTTTCTTTGGTCCCTATATTCTACCTAGTAAAGTGCTGGGTTTTTAAGTATTGAAAAGAGATTGCTACACATACCTCACTTAGAAGGCATTTATTTTGGCTGAGTTCAATCATAATTAATTTGAAACATACTGAATGCTCTTTCTGATCCTTTGAACTATCTAGAAAAAAATATATCAATTTCATTGAAAGATGTGGCAAAAAATACAAACAAGATCGGTATGTTACAGGTTATTCTTGGTCAATGCAATGTTGACATATAGTTTTCTTGGAGGATTTATGAAGAATTTTTTATTTATGTGTGTGTGTGTGTGGAGCTTAGTGCTTAAATAGATTTCAATCTTTTTCAGAGTGTGCTCCATAAATGTGTGCTATTTTTATGCTGGTAGATGACACAAAACATGTTCTATTGACTAATGGCTAATGCCAAAGCAGTTTTATGAGGTGTGTGAATTTATATGTACCTAAACATGGCCTGAAATATCTTCCTGGCAAGTATTAAGCTGATTATCCAAGATATAACAACATTGACTTATAAATTCAGAGTGCATTATCAGCCCACATCTTTCTTGCTCTTGACCTTGATTCTTTTATAAAGCCTCCTCTAACTTCATCTCCACCCACACTATTCCTTCCTCTGAAACTCTCCAAATCCTTTATTTTTGCTGTTTTTTGTTTGTTTGTTTGTTTTCCTTTCACATTATGTCTTCTAACCTGGAATCTAAATTAGAAGAATATCAAACAAGAATGTAAACACATGGAAAAATTCAGATGCCTGGTAAAAGCAATTAGGATGGGACACAACAACTGAATCATCTGAACACCAGGATGGAGAAGGACTGGCAAAATGTTCTCCAACTCATTAACTTTACAGACAATATACTTTTTTTTTTTTTTTTTTGGTAGTGGGGATTGAACTCAGAGGCACTTTATCACTGAGTCACATTCTCATCCCTTTTATTTTATTTTGTGTTTCGAGAGACAGGATCTCACAAAGTTGTTTAGGGCCTCCCTAAGTTGCCAAGGCTGGCCTCTAACTTGTGATCCTCCTGGCTCAGCCTCCCAAGTCTCTGGGATCTCAAGATAATGTAACCTCCCAAGTGTCTACTACTATCAAGATAAATGTAATCTCCTGAGGGTATCTCTTCATTTACCATACACATCACAGTGTCTCAGGGACAGTAGATGCTCAAAGAATATTGGTTAACTGGATGAATGGGACAAGGGCTGGCAAACTTTTTCTCTAAAAGATTGACTAGTAAATATTTCAGGTTTTGTGAGCCATATAATCTCTCTTACAACTATTCAATGCTGCCCTCATACTGAAAAACTACCCATAGAAAATATAGAAATATCCCAGAGGCTTGGGAGGCTGAGACAGGAGAATCATGCATTCAAAGCCAGCCTCAGTAACACAGTGAAGCCCTAAGCAACTCAGCAAGACCCTGTCTCTAAATAAAATGCAAAAAGGGCTGGGGATGTGGCTCAGTGGTTAAACACTCCTGGGTTCAATCTCTGGTACCAAAAAAATAAATAAATAAAAAAGTAAATAATGAGCAAAAATGTGTTTCAATAAAATTATTTATGGATACTGAAATTTGGATTTCTTGTCATTTTACATATTATGAAATGATACAAATTCCAAATTTTTATTTGTTTCAATAATTTAAACATGTAAAAATTGTTCTTATCTCACAGGATTTATAAAAACAGATGGTGGACCAGACTTAGCTTGCCAACCCCTGGAATAAAATATGAATATCAGTTAAATTAAGCAATAAGATTAAAATTCTAAATTTATGATGGTAAAAAGTAACCATATTTTCTAGAACTTTACTTGAATAAGCAAGAGTATTCATTGACTCTCTACTAGTATTATACTGTGAGCATAAGAATCAGGGAAAATTGAATATACTATATTGGGTAGATACAATTTCATCTTTCTTTTATTATTCCCTATATATTTTCATATAATATTATGGATTTTTAACTCAGTTTTCGATTCATTTAAAAGGGGGCTGGGAAAAAGTGAAAAGGAAAGTATGCATTGAGGAAAAATTGATGAGGTGATAAGATGATGTAACCTTCTTGGTGTTACAGAAAATCACAGAACTGTGCAGACTTGGTCCACTGCAAATTCATGCTAGTTAACCTCATTTGGGTTCTTAATGCTACTTGTCAATCCTTTTCTTTATTCATTGTTTTTAAATTCCTTTTGTATTCTTCATAGCAGCTGTTTTAGATTTTCTGTACTTTCAATCTCTTCACATCTCCCCCAGTTTAAGCAGATGACCCCGTGCATGTCATCCAATGTGTGCTCAGATATCTCTACTGTCACTCTGTCCCCATAACCTCATCTTCCATTTTTACCTTCACCTTGTTTCTTCTATTGCAGGCAAAATCTCTCTCTCTCTCTCTCTCTCTCTCTCTCTCTCTCTCTCTCTCTCTCTCTTCTATGACTCACATCTCACTGTGTTTTCTCTCCCACTATTTTTTAAAAAAATGTCTTCCATAAAGTCATTCAATCTGTGATCTACTTGATCTCATATGTTTACACCTTTTTGTTCCTTCACTGGATCTTTCTCTTCATACAGACATGCTCAGTTCTGTCAGTCATTAAAATCAGGGCTTATTCAGCTTTTCGGCAGTGATGCCTCAAGCCAGCCAGCACCTGTTCCATTGGTTACACTTTTGTTCTCATTGGTAAGTGCCTGTCTTTATTATGCTTTCACTCATGCCTTAAGACAAATCTACAACACAATCCACACCAAAATGAATGACCTCTTGGGATTTCTTCTGATTTAAAACTACTATTCAATCCCTTTTGGGTTCACCATTTTTGCTCCTCAACAGTATGGTCTATACTTGATGCCTTTGCTTTATCCAGGATGACTTAACCCTTTAATCCCTGCAATCTGCTTTCTCTCTTCACTCCTCTTTTGAATCAGCTCTGAACCATCACCACGGGCTTTCCAAGGGAAAAATGTAACACATTTTTATTAACAATGGTCTTCCTTTATGTTATGGTTTGGATGTGAGGAGCCCCCCGAAAGCTTATGTGTGAGACAATGCAAAAAGAGGAGAAATGATTGGGTTGTAAGAGCCTTAACTGAATCAGTGATTTAATCCCATGATAGGGGTTAACTGACTGGCAACTGGGAAGTGGGAATTTGGGTGTGGCTTTGGGTATATATTTGTATCTGGCAAGTGGAGTCTCTCTCTGCTTCCTGACCACCATATGAGGTGCTTCCCTCTGCCACACTCTTCTGCCATGTTCAGCCTTGCCCGCAGCCCTGAGAAATGGAGCCGACCTTCTATGGACTAAGACCTCTGAAACCATAAGACCTTAAATAAACCTGTTCTCCTCTAAAATTATGCTGGTTGGGTCCTTTAGTCATAGCAGTGAAAAACCTGACTAAAGCACGTTATTTGTCTATCATTTTATTCCTTGATAAGCAATGGATATTTCTTGGAAATTTTTTATTCCTTGTCATCTAGAACAGTGTTCCCTTCTTACCCTAATATGCACCTTCTCTGAAACTGTTATCTTTTTTCTCCTTGCTCCAAATTTGGAGTTCTTCAAAGTCAGATCCCAGTCCTTGTCTTTTCTTTCTCTATGTATCTAACTTGATCTCCAACCATATTTCTTCTTATCACTTTTTAGCTAATGGTTCAGATATCTTCTTAGTGCTATTTTTTATAAGCTCCAGTACTGCCTTCTCATGATTTCAGTGGATATTTTATCTGAATATCTTATACAAACCCAAAATTCATCAGTCTTAAAACTAAAGAATGAGGATAAAGGGGCAATGATGAACTGAAATTTATTTCCATTCGTGTTTGAGTTTGTCAGGATGAATCCAACTACTGTTTATAACCATAAAGATTTAATATAAAAAAAAACCCACGATCTTTTTATTCAAATTGTTTCTCACAATACTAATTTCATTCCTGTTTTTTATAAAAGAAGCTCTAGTTCTTCAGTTAAAAAAAAAAAAGGAGCCATCCATGACTTATTTATTTATTTATTTTTAATTTATTTATTTTTTATTCTAAGATGTTATAAATGACAGCAGAATGCATTACATTTCATATTACACATATAGAGCACTTTTTTTTACAAATCTCTGGTTGTATGCAAAGTACATGACTTATTTATTTTTATTGCTTCCACAGATAATTCTCAAATCCTGGCAAATTTATCTTTGAAACATTCTGGGCATCTTTCCCTTTCTGTGCTTTCCATTTGACACTACCTTGGTTAAGCTTTTACTTAATACATTAAGAAATTGGTGTATTTTATTGTTGGCCTCATTATTTACACGATCATGTATATCCAATATATTTTGACATCTTCCGAAATCCTTGGTTTATTTTATACCATTTTGAATTTACTATTTCACTACTCAGTACTAAGAGCTAGCAATTGAGGAGGACTGAATGTATATTAGGCACAAATGAAAGCAGTCCTCAATTCTAAGTAGTAGACTTAATTAAATGCCCACAACATTTCTAAGAGGTAGCTAGTATTATCATTTAATTGTGGGAAATACTGGGCCCCTTAGAGTTCAACCACAAAACCAGATCACACAGCTTATATTATATAAGGTTGGAAATGAAAATTCCTATCTCCACCAAAACACAAAATATTTGTGTGAGGGCAAAACCTAAGGTCTTTACAACTATAGATGAATGCCATTCATGAGTGACAAACAGCTTTCCACACTTTCGTCTCCAACTACTTTTAGTTTTAAGAATTATGAAGCACAAAATCAGGGTAATGGCTGTTTTGTGTCATTCATAATGCCTTTACATACACACACTGGGCCTTTGGTCTGCACTTATATTGCTGTGGTTTTCTTTACTTCCATCATGCTTCCCTTCCCCTACTGAACAGAAAGTCATGGGTATAAAACCTCTCTTTCATATTTCGACACCATAGAGCCTACCTCCCCCATAAGTGACCCTTGTCCCTGCCTACCAAGGCACTTATTTGATTTCACTAATATTTCACATGTCATTCCTTGGGCAGTATTCAGAACATTGATGTGGAAGTGTTGTCCCTTCTCAGGACTGGAAAGTTCTGCATGAATTAGGGCCATCCCTGGTAAACAGCAGTCAAATGAGTGAAATGGGTCTGATGTATTTTCCAGTTGTGATCTTAAAAAGGGCAAACATTCAATTGAACAAAGAAATGGTAGCACTCCCTTCAAACACCACACAATCACAAGTCATAACACTGTTTCTGGTTTTCACTTCCTAGTAAAAGTTGAAGGAGTGTTACTACAAGAATGGAGATGATCCCACTAGTTGTGACTCCAAATGAACAGGAAATACACGATCATAAATCTGGCATGAAAATCTCATCTCAGGAAACTTCTGGTCCCAGTCTTTGAGCTCTATCTTACTTCTTCCTAAGTTTTTTTTAAAAAAATTTTTATACTAATCTGTTATATGTGACAGTGGAATGCATTATGATTCTTGTTACACACATGGAGCACAATTTTTCATATCTCTGGCTGTGTCCAAAATAGATTCACCCCATTTGTGTCTTCATACATGTAGTGTGGATAATGATGTCCATCTCATTCCACCATCAACCTCTTGGCAAATCTTGACAAGTGTGCCCATCATTCTCGCTGACCTAGGTCCTAGAGACAAAGAAAACTAGTTCCAAAAACCATATAGAGAACTGATGAGAAACAAGAGGGATTTAGAGCTGTCGGTTTCGTGGTCTAAGGTGGCTACAAAGATACACAGGAGAACTAGGAGGAAGTACCATGCTGAAAGACCTTAGGATGACCTCCATGTCTTTGGGCTACTTCAAAGGCAATTGCTCCTGCCCTTGGAAAAGAGGTCAAGGGGGAGGATACAAATATAGCCGAAGAAATTTGGACCCAGTTTTTCTCCTACTCAACTTGACTCTAGCCAAAGGAGACCTCCTTGATCCATGAAAGTTCATAGTATTTTCACGTGGCTGAGAACTCCCTCCACGTGAATTCAGAAGGATAGAAATAACTACCTGGCTTGGGAAATGCAACCTCAAGTGGGTGCCTCAGGGCGTGGCTATAATACCATCCATTGGGAGGGTGAGACAGGGGGAATGGCCAGATCAAAGTCAGCCTCAGCAACTTTGCAAAGCTATAAGCAAGACCTTGAGACCCTGTATCTAAAGAAAACACAAAACAGGTCTAAATGTGTGCCTCAGTGCTTGACTGCGCATGACTTCAAACCCCACTACCCGAACCAAACCAAACCAAACACCCAAACAAAGCAAAACACAAAAACCCCCAAACAAAAAAGAAAAACAAAACACAAGAGAGAAAGCAATAGTATATGTCTAACACTACCTGTGTGATAGTCTATTATATCAATGTATCTGAAATAAGGATCAAGATTTTGGACTTAGGTCAAGTGTGGAAGCAAGGAGAAGGGTAGTTAGTGGGGTTTGGGAGGGGCTCAGGTGCTGGTCTTCCCAGCCCATCTAGGTGCAGCAACAATGTGCCCAGGTTCCATTGCTGATGCATTCAAGGCTTTTCCCACACTGCCTGTGTCCATGGACAAAAGTGCATCCTGCCCACATGGTGTCCTCAGATTGTCCACAGGCTAAGGAGGGGTCACAGAGCAGGGGAGCTGTGAGCTCAGTGAAACAGAGGCCCCCACAACTGTCAGACTCTAGGGGCCAGATCCTGGCTGGTGGTCTTTATTTACTCACTAGGTCTATGAAGGTATTTTTTTTCCCTGCTAACTTGTTCTTTCCTATGGACTGTGCTCCTTGGAATGGAAGCACTGCCTCTATTCCACAAGTTGGTTTCTGTGGAGTTGAAATCTTCCTGGTAATAATGAGCCACATCCCAGGTGGCTGCAGTTTCAATCCTCCTGTTCATCATGAGCCCAGCCAGCCAATGTGATGGAAAACACCTAGGATCTCAGTGGCTCAGGAGGCTGAAGCAGGCCGACCTTGAGTACAAAACCAGCCTCGGCAATGGCAAGGTGATAAGCAATTCGGTGAGACCTTGTCTCTATAGAAAATACAAAATCAGACTGGGCATTTGGTTCAGTGGTAGAGCGCCCCTGAGGTCAATTCCCAGTACTCCCCAAAAGAGCATAATAATAAAAAGTCGCCCCTCCCCAAACTAAATTGAGAGCTCTTTGTTATTAAACATTTTCTTAGTAGTAAATGTTGACCAGTGTGCAGACAATGACAAGAAATCCTATAGTAAACACCTGTGTACCCACTGCCAAACGGCATGAATCCTCACATTTTGGCCATATTCTATTCGTACTTTGAGGTAATTAAATATTGCCAACACAGTTACAACCCCCTGAAATCCTATTCTCTCTGCCTCCCCAGAAGTAAATTTCTTTTGAAACTGGGGTTGCCTTTCCCACACTTGTTTCCCCTTATATATTTAATCTGGCGCTACCCTGGGGCAGGGGTGGTACACACAGCCCCCACTGAGAGGGAAGACAATGCCCAGAGACTGGCAGTGCCTGGGGGCGTCCAGAAAGTTGAGGTTGTGTGATCTGATCTGGTGGGGGCTTGTCTGGGTGGTCCCAGGTCACAGAAGCCCCAGTCAGCTTGGAGAGGCAAATACTGGAAGGCCCAGGACAGCCCCAAGCCCTAGAGACCAGAGAGACTCCAGGCTCACTCTGGGCAGAATCTTCTCTCTTGGCCACCTATGCCTCTGGCCAGGGCTCCTAGCTTGAGTGGGGCTCTCTCCCCACACCCATGCCCTGTCAAACTCAAACAAAACTAGAGAGGCACATTTCTCATCCACACAACTTTATTTGAGAAGGAAAAATAACGTAGCAATTCGGGACAAATAGGCACAGGCTGGGGTGGGTTGTGAGAGAACAAAGTGGAGAGTTGGGGGAAAAAGAGCTCTCCACAAGTTCTTGGGAGCCAAAGTTCATTGGCGCTTTTGGTGACAGGGGATCTTCTCTGAGTGGTAGCAGCAGTTCCTAGGCAAAGGAAGTCTTCGTGGGTCCTTGTTGGGCAACTCTGCCACCCATTTCTAAGTGGAAAGAAGACAAGCTGTTTTCTTGGATTGGTTCAAGGAGAGAGTTCTGGAAGAGGCAGCAGTGTTTCCTCCCATGGGTTTCAGTGGAGTGTCCCAGGCAGGAGGCCACTTTCACGCCCCAAGAGGGAAGTCCGCACTGGGGCCTTGCTCCCCCAGCAGGAGGAAGGGAACTGTGGAAGTGGTCAGGTATTAGTTCAAAACAAGAAAGCAGCACTAAATAGAAAAGGATGTCTTGGGCTGGGGTTGTGGCTCGGAGGTAAAGCACTTGCCTAGCACGTGCGGGGCCCGGGTTCGATCCTCACCACCACATACAAATAAAGGCATTGTGTACAACAACTAAACTACATAAATAAATCAATATTTAAAAAATTGGTACAACTAAAATAAATAAATTGTATGCAACTAAACTAAATACATAAATCAATATTTAAAAAAAGGCATTGTGTGCAACAACTAAAATAAAAAAAGGCATTGTGTAAATCAATATTTAAAAAAGGCACTGTGTACAACTAAAATAAATAAATCAATATTTTTAAAAAACAGAAAAGAAAAGGATGTCTTCAACAAGCCCCGGACAAGCCTAGCCTGCCCCTTCTCCACCCCTACACCCTGCACAAAGGAACAGGAGCAGGTCAGGTCTCTGTGCAGGGGGCCCAGAATTAGCTTTGGGTGGTCTCTGGTGGTGGGCTTGTCCTGGGTGTCTTGAGGAAGTGGACCCGCTTAGCTTTGGAGATTTCCTGCAGTTGCTTAGTAGAGGCCTGGGGCCAAGGAAAGGCCAGAGGTGCAGGAGAGATGGTCAGGCGGCGGGCAGGAGCCCTAGGTTCTTGGTGTCTTCTTGCATCTTCCAGAGCACTAGGCGCATGCAGGCGCGGGCATCCTCCTGTGAGCTGTGTCCTTTGCCGCTGCCCTGGATGATCTGGCTGAGGTAGCAGGCCATGAGGTTGCGCAAGGAGCGCTTGAAGGGGAGGCCCCGGCGGTGGGGGAAGAGCACAGCCGTGTCCACCACGCGTTTGTGGATGAGCTTCAAGGCCAGCAGGTCGCTCTCCAGGCTGTGTCCGATGAGGATGGTGTCGGCGCTGAACAGGCTCAACAGCACAGCCTGCACATCTGGCAGCCTTGTGCTGGTGAAGGCCAGGTCGTCCTCGGTCACCCCCGAAAACATGGTGTTGTAGTCGACGATGGGGTTGTCAGGCTTGACGAAGGTGTCGTAGGCGACGCGCATCTCTGTGTCTACCACGGTGACGCGAGTCAGCTCCAGGCCGTGCGTGGTGTAGGACATCTCGCAGTCCAGGGCGTAGATTCCTGGGTGGGCGTCTTCCGCAAAGGGCTTCTCCAGGGTCCTCACAAAGCCTGCCAGGTTTTCTTTCCTGCCATCGCGGACGTGTTGCCTGGCGACCTGACAGCCCCTGGAGCCCAAACCCGCGAAGCAGCAGGTGTAGCGGCTCTCCCAGCCACCGGCCCCCACCATGTGGTGGAGCCGTCCCCAGTGGTAGTGACACAGCTCCTTGCTGACGCAGCAGCCGCAGGAGGACACAGCGAACTCGGAGCCACAGCGGCAGCAGGTGCGGACACCGTTCTTGGGCTTGTCCACCACGGTGAAGAGCAGGGCGGCCCCCGGTTTCTGCGGGTGGGGGAAGGGGTAGCCATGCACCTGCAGCCTGTCCTCGTTGAGCACATAGTCCTGCAGGCGGCTGTACAGGGCGGCCCTGCTGAGACCCGGCACCACGCTGGGGACCAGACCCCTGAGCTCCCTGAGCACCTTCAGGGCGGCGATCAGGTAGCTATTCTCGCTGGGGCTGCTGTCATAAGCCACCTGCTCCTGGGTCCACGCAGTGTGGACCGCCTCCTGGTACGAAAACAACCGCAGACACTCCTCCAGGAACAGGTTGAAACAGCGTTGGCGGATGGCCATGGAAACGGGGCCCCCACACGCTTTGGGCACAAGGGTTTCCTTGAAGCCCCCGAAGACACGCCAGGAGCCATTTGCTTGGAGGCCACGGTGGTGGTCTTGGTCGCGCCCCCTGACCACTGGCACTTCTGAGGCCCACTGCTGAGCTGGGGACCGTTGTCGGGCAGGCTGCTGCTGGTCCCAAAGCGCCTCTTGCCGCTTGGGCTGGCTGTGGCCAAGCCTGGGTTGTAGACCCAGGTGGTCTTCCTCTTTTCAACAGGGGCCAAGATGTAGACCGGTGCAGAAGAGGCCTCCTCATCCGGTTGCAGGGCAGGCTGCAGCCCGCAACTGGGCTTCATCTGCGCCTGCTTGTCTCCCCTGGGAAAACACCTCCTGATTAGCCTTGGGCCAACCCGGGGGCAGAGCAGGGATCCTCCTGAAGCGTTCCACCCCGATGGAGGTGTGGGGGACCCCTTGCAGGCTGTCCTGGGCAGGACACCAACAAGGACACAGTAGATGCTGGGTGCGATCCTTAGCTGCCTCCGTAGCCATAGTCTGAGGTTCTGGGCACTTTGGTGAGAAGAAGACGTTTGCGCTGGGCCTCCAGCTCATGGTGTCTCTTGAGTCCTGGAGCTCCTGTGGTCTTGCTCTCCTCGAGGGGCTGGGAGGAATGAATGCCTTCCACTGCCCTTCTGCCATTTATACCAAGGTTGGGCTGTAATCCCTTCTCTTTCTTCAAATTTGCATTCGATCCAGTCATGTTTTATCAGATCTTCTTTGTGAGAAGAGCTCTGGGAAATCCTGGGCCTCTCCCATTGGGAAAGGTCTGGTGTCTGAATTAAGAACTCCTCCTGATTTCTAACCTTTGAGCCAGATTCTCTGCCCTGAGCTTTTCTTTGAGAACTCTCTGACACCCCATTCCCCTGCCCCCCACTACCAGATAATAATATTGTCTTACAAACCGTATTATCTCTGGACTCAGAAGAAGAAACTGAAGTCAAGAAGTTTTAATGCCCAAGATAGTGCAAAACACTGTTGCTCATTTCTGGTCTGGGCTAGGGAATGGTTTACCCACTCATCCGAAGGATGTAGTGGCTGCAAAATAAAAGCTATGAAAGTAAGAAATCAGAAAATAAAGACAAAAGCCAAGAGTACTTTTAAAGTAGTGGCTTGACCAGTTGAGTTAATCTATGGCTCTACCATAGAAAAAGCCCTTACTTGATATTTATAGCAGTATAGAACAAAGGGGATCACATATATAGGCTTCACTGCTGGAGGAGATCTTGTTTCTGGGTGTGGTAGGGGTCTTGATTGCTATTTGGAAAATTACTCCAATCACTGGAGACTGTGTTCAAACTTGAGTTGTGAGCTAGATGAGGGCACCAACGTGAACTGGGCATTCTCCAACCAAGGGGTTCTGCCTGGGATTTCCCAAGACCAGGCTTTCCTGCCTAATGGCTCCTAATGTTGCTCAGTTCACACAGGGCTCACAAATGTTTTCCCCCAAAGCACCATGGAGCCAGGATTTGGTCCTTAGAGTCTGACATCTGTGGGGGCCTCTGTTTCACTGAGCTCATGCTTCCCTGTTCTGTGGCCCCCTCCCTATCCTGTGGACAATCTGAGGACACCCTGTGGGCAGAATACACTTTTGTCCATGGACACAGGCAGTGTGGGATACGCCTTGAATGCATCAGCAATGGAACCCGGGCACATTGTTGCTGCACCTAGATGGGCTGGGAAGAGCAGCACCTGAGCCCCCTCCCAAACCCCACTAACAACCCTTCTCCTTGCTTCCTAGGACTTTTACCTTGGACCAAAACCCAAGAGTTTTATTTCGGATGTTTATATAATATGACTATGACATATGTAGTCTTAGATGTATAAAATTGCTTTCTATTTTGTTTTGTATTGTTTTCCTTTTTGTTTGTTTTTTATGTTGTTGTTGTTTGTTTCTTTGTTTAGTTTTTATTTTTTGGTAATGGAGATTTAAATCAGGGGCAATTAACCACTGAGACAAGTCCCCATCACTTTTTTTTATATTTTATTTTCAAACATGGTCTCGAAAAGTTGATTAGGACATAGATAAATTGCTGATGCTGTCTTGGAAATTGCAACCTTCCTGCCTCAGCCTCCTGAGCCTCTGGGATTACAGGTGTGCACCATGATGCCCAGCTCTTTCTATGTTTGTAAAAAAGATTTAAAGGAATGACAACAACACAAGTAGACACTTATGACAATAATCTCAGTGCCATGAACTTCTTCCTCCCATCTATCCTCCAAAAACAGAAGAGGCTTGAAAAGGAAGAGAGTAAATTAGAAGCTCCAGAGAAGCTTGGCGCTGTGTGATGGTAGTAATGGCGTGTGCTCTTTTGGCAGAGACCTGGATAAGCAAGCTAGATCCTATAAATTCTTTGAGTAAAAGAAAATCTGCTCTAGTGAATATGTGGGATTTAGGCAGTGTCCCTGCCTCCCTAGCAGGTCTCCCACAATTCTGGAGTGATGTAGAAAAGCTGTGTAATTTTCCTACCTCCCTAGCATTAGGAGCTAGAGGCCTTAGGAGCTTTCTCTGCTTAGACAAGAACACACAGTGTATGAACAAGCTTCCTTAGAATGCTGACCACTCAGGGACTGGGGATTTGGTGGTGAGAGTGCCTAGGTGGCTGTAATTTTTTATATCTCCACAAATGGCAGACTGATCAGACGCCAATAACCAGTAGTCATTGCTTCCCCATACCAGCATGTAGAGTTAGTATTAGTATTAGTATTAGTATTAGTATTAGTATTAAGGTTACAACATTTAAACAAAAAAATGCTGAGTTTACCCAGAATGCACCAAGATTATTGTGTTCTGCCATGGGAGGTTAAAATAGATATTCATGAATTATTCACAATGTTAAAGAAAAAAAAACAAGACTACTTTTATCACATGAGGAAGTGGCATGAAAATACTGTAACTACTGTGTACACTTATAACACTCAGCTACACAGTCTTAAAGTGTCACCTCAAAAATTACCTAATTTCCAAGTTACCTTTAAATGTTTCTTAATTAGAAATAATTAACTTACTACTCATAAAGGCTACTAAATAAACATTGAATTGACAGAGCACAAATATTTGAATTATAGGGTTAACCTATATTCAAATCATAACAGAAGATAAACAGATTTCTAATCTGGATGGTAGAAATGATTGAGTCCCTGTCATTGACATTTCAAATACAAGAAGAAGAGCTAGTAATATATAAGTAATTCCGAAAAAGGAGCCAAGATTGCTATGTTAATTCCTTGAAAAATTTAAAAAAAAAAGTTTAAAAGGGATATTATAGAGATGTCTTTGCTGCTGGTAAAAATGAAAACAATAAAAAAATTTCAATAAAACTTTTAAACATTTGATGACTGTTGTGCCAAACTGTCTAATTTGTAATAGAAAATAATTCAGAAAATCTGGTAGGGTTTTGATTGATATTGCTGTGTCTCCAATTTTCCTTTGATTTGCTGGTTTAGAAGCAAACTACAACTTGCAGTTTTCAAGGATGCATATTGAACAGCTTCAGATTTAAACTGTTTGTTAACTTTTGTGTATGGTTTTCATTTTTTATTATAAATTTCTACATTGCACGGGAATCACCTGGAATTCATTCCAGATGTTTGATTCTCAAAGACATTTACAGTTAGAAAGTAAAAACGTCTGTATTTTTACGCATTTTTTTTTTTTTTCTTCTCATTGCCGTGACAAAAATACCTGACAATTTAGAGGAGGGAAAGTTTATTTGGGTATCACAGTTTCAGAGGTCTCAGTTCATGGATGGCTGACTCCTTTGCTCTGGGTCTAGGTGAGGCAGAATATCATGGTGGAAGGGCATAATAAAAGCAGTTTTGCTCGAGGCAGTTAGGCAACAGAGGGAAGTGGGAAGAGACCTTAGGGAAGAGCAACCCTTCTAGGACACGCCCTTAGTGACTCACCTCCTCCAGCCACGCCCCATCTGCCTACAGTTACCATCCAACTAATCCATTCAGACTAGGTCACAGTTCTCATAATCTGATCATTCAACCTCTGAATATTCCTGCATTAACCAGAGATTTTGGGGGACAATTTATATCCAAGCCAAAACAATTTGACTTCTAAACCTCTGCTGAAGTTTTAGTTTAGTTTTACTTCTAGTGCGCTTTCCCATTAATTATGGTAGGAGCCAACTCTTCATTTCTAGTGCCTGAAAATTGAAAGCTTTACTAATTAATTAAGTTACTATATTTTCACAAAGTGGTCCAACTAGAATTTACATATAACACATATAATATGTAACATTCTATTCTGGCATACCTAATTGCAAACAAATGCCTTAGCTGGGAACAAATGAAAACACCAGGGCTTGGGCATGCTCTCATGACATCAAAACAGCGTGTTCATTACGAAATACGTTATGGAAACATATTGGTCCCAAATATGGTATTAATAATTTTCCTGTCAAAATATTCTTTATGGAGTTTATCTGAAGAGCAGCTAGGGAAGGCAGTGTTCTAAAGAAACCTGCATCTATATTCTAGTCCATCCTTGTATCATGGGCCAGGCTATATTGGCGATGACCAAATAGACTCACTTGATTTTACCCTGAGACTCCATATCATGTAAGAAATGCTCCTCCCATGGGAAAGCCCCGCCTCAGTACCCATTAATAGTTACCTTGGCATACTTGGCAACACAAAATGGCAATTCTTGTTGAACAATAAAGACTCTTCAATTTGGACAAAACTGGGACTTGGTGTGTTTTCTGAGTGACCGCCCCACAACACCTTGGAGTGTTGCATCTCTCATGGGGAAATACTTTGCTGCTCTTTTCTTTCTCTCCTTTTTGTTTTGGTTGCGGACTTTGACATAATTGTGATAAAGGAAGAAATGATTGATTCCATAATTCATGAAATTCACTAAATGAGTTCAGGGGTTCTTTAGCATCAAAAATGTATGTTTGATTATTCACAGTCTGGATCCTCAAATATATGTGTGTGTGTATATATGTGAGAGTGTGTGTGTGTGTGTGTGTGTGCGTGTGCGTGTAATTAGTGTGTGCAATTATATTTGTCAATTATATTTTTGCACCCATATTCTGTGCACATTCCTGCTGTGTTCTTTTGTCACTTAACAGGGATTCAAGGAGGTCTCTCTAAGGGGTTAGTGAAATCTCAGCTTGACCCAGGGGACTTCTTGACTTACACTGCTGAAAAGAATTTCAGGATGTGTCAAAAGCAAGACAACAAAGGGCTGGGATTGTGGCTCAGTGGCAGAGCGCTTGCCTAGCACGTTAGCGGCCCGAGTTCGATTCCTCAGCACCACGTACAAATAAACGCATTGTGTACGACTAAAGCAAATAAATAAATATTAAAAAAAAAGCAAGACAAAAAGAAAAATTTATTAAAGTTCAACTAAGGTATACACACCAAAGGAGGGTGTGGACACCCTTTACTCTTGGAAAAGAGAAGTGAGTGACATACTAGGGTTGAACTCCCTGAATACATATATGATTTTCCTGGGGAAAAAAGTTCAGTTTTCCAGATAAACTTTAGTGAAAATCAAATCCCATGTCAGTCATTTGATATTTGAAGTTCAGAATATTTCTTCTTGGTTAAGCAACCTAGCCATAAATGAGTTGTGAACATATTGTGTAGTCTTTTTTTTTGGAAGGGGGGGTGTGTACAGGGATTGAACTTAGGGGCACTCAGCCACTGAGCCACATCCCCAGCCCTATTTTGTATTTTATTTAGAGAGAGGGTCTCACTGAGTTGCTTAGTGCCTCATTTTTGCTGAGGCTGGATTGGAGCTTGAGATCCTCCTGCCTCAGCCTCCCAAGCTGCTGGGATTATAAGCGTGTGCCACTGTGCCTGGCACATTGTGGGAGTCTTTAAATTGGGTGATATTTAAATTTATTCTTTTTTTTTTCCTCTATTTTCTCTGGTACAAGCCTAACTAGAGGTTTTGTTCATCTAACTAAAGAGATAAGCAGGGCTGGTCATGCTCATAGATCTGGGTCTCTGTATCTTGTAAGTGTTTCTTTTACTTTCTTCTCCAGAGCTCATCTCCGTCTCTTTCAGCTTGTCTAATACCTGCAAAATCCATTTCCTTCCTCTTGATTTATTTACAGCTAATGAGTCTTATTCTAGGTGATACATCTTTCTTACAATCTTGCTATATAAATCAAGGCAGTCCTGTTTCTTTTCACTTATTTAACTATTCTTTCATTTATATTATATCATGCAGGTTTGGCATTGTGTTATACATAAACTTGCATTATTTTGCACGTATTTTGAATTATTTCAAATGCATAAATTATTTGGCTTGAATAATATAATTCCTCAAGGGCAAAAATACAGCATCCCAGTGACTCAGGAGGCTGAGGCAGGAAAATCCAAGTTTTAAAGCCACTCTCAGCACCTTAGTGAGGCCCTAAAACAACTTAGTGAGATGCTGTTTCAAAATAAAAATATAAAAGGCTGGCAGTAAGCCACTCAGTGGCTCAGTGGTCAGGTGCCTCTAGATTCAACCCCTGGTACCAAATTGAATAAATAATTAAGTTAATTAATTAAATAAAAAAACAACTAATAAACTTTTATTAATGTCTGTGCTTCTTTTAACATTGTGAGGCACACAGGAAGTGCCACATCCTTTGATATTTTATTGGTTCATTTGAACTTCTGACCTAATTTAATTACCATCAAGTGTGATTTTTGATTGAAACTTTAAATTAGATTTATTTCACACTAAAAATCCCTGATTAATTTATGTATCAATTTTGATCAGATAATATTTTCCCCCAATATTTATCTCTAAGGATTGTACTTGAGTTTTGTGAGTAATGAAGTGGTATGGTAGGAATTCTGTCTTTTAAGATTCTTCTCCAACTTTACCATTTTTAATCTTGCCCATTCTTAAGCTACTGCTCCAAGCTTTCTCTTCTGTGCTGCTTTTCTTTTCCCCATAACTTTATTTATAAAATCATAAATCTTTGCCATAATCTTTGTTATCTTGCCATTTTTTTTTCTACAAGATTGAATTCATTGAGGACAGGGAACAATGTTTTAATTTTCTGTTTTCAGAATTTATAGCCAGTGCTCAGTTCTTTGCATATAGTAAGTACTCCATATGAAGTTGCTGCATACAAACCATTTTTCAACAATCCTCTTGGGAAAGATTCCTTTAAAAAAAAATTAAAAAATTTTTCCCAGTGCTGGAGATTTAATCCAGGACATTGTTCATGCTAAGCTTGTAGTGCTCTACCGCTGAGCTACACCTTCAGCCCCAGGTACTATTTTTTTTTTTTTTACAATCAGCAGATTCACGAGCTCAGAGACTAAATGACTTATCCAAATTAATACAGTACCAACCGCAGGTACAAAGATTCATTTAGTTCTGACTCCAGTTCAAGACTTACTTTTTCTTCTTCTTCTTCTTCTTCTTCTTCTTCTTCTTCTTCTTCTTAAGCAGGTCCTAATGCTAGAAATATACTCCTTCCAGTTTTGTTTACAGGTTCTAATTGATGTATGGTTTTTAAATTTATGAAAATATTATTTACATTTTTCTTATTTGAAGTAAAGTCTTGGGATTTAAGGATAATTCAAATATTTGTGCTCTGTCAATTCAATGTTCATTTAGTAGCCCTTATGAGTAGTAAGTTAATAATTTCTAATTAAGAAACATTTAAAGGTAACTTGGAAATTAGGTAATTTTTGATGGTGACACTTTAAGACTGTGTAGCTGAGTGTTATAAGTGTACACAGTAGTTACAGTATTTTCATGCCACTTCCTCATGTGATAAAAGTAGTCTTGTTTTTTTTCTTTAACATTTTGAATAATTCATGAATATCTATTTTAACCTCCCATGGCAGAACACAATAATCTTGGTGCATTCTGGGTAAACTCAGCATTTTTGTGTTAAAATGTTGTAACCGTAATTACTAATACTAATACTAATACTAACTCTACATGCTGGTATGGGGAAGCAATGACTACTGGTTATTGGCGTCTGATCAGTCTGCCATTTGTGGAGATATAAAAATTACAGCCACCTAGGCACTCTCACCACCAAAATCCCCAGTCCTGAGTGGTCAGCATTCTAAGGAAGCTTGTTCATACACTGTGTGTTCTTGTCTAAGCAGAGAAAGCTCCTAAGGCCTCTAGCCCCTAATGCTAGGGAGGTAGGAAAATTACACAGCTTTTCTACATCACTCCAGAATTGTGGGAGACCTGCTAGGGAGGCAGGGACACTGCCTAAAATCCCACATATTCACTAGAGCAGATTTTCTTTTACTCTAAGAATTTATAGGATCTAGCTTGCTTATCCAGGTCTCTGCCAAAAGAGCACACGCC
Source organism: Tamias sibiricus (assembly GCA_025594165.1). Taxonomy (NCBI): domain Eukaryota; kingdom Metazoa; phylum Chordata; class Mammalia; order Rodentia; family Sciuridae; genus Tamias; species Tamias sibiricus. The sequence continues at coordinate 63,872,775 of CM046663.1, forward strand.
ATTACTACCATCACAGCGCCAAGCTTCTCTGGAGCTTCTAATTTACTCTCTTCCTTTTCAAGCCTCTTCTGTTTTTGAAAGATAGATGGGAGGAAGAAGTTCATGGCACTGAGATTATTGTCATAAGTGTCTACTTGTGTTGTTGTCATTCCTTTAAATCTTTTTTACAAACATAGAAAGAGCTGGGCATCATGGTGCACACCTGTAATCCCAGAGGCTCAGGAGGCTGAGGCAGGAAGGTTGCAATTTCCAAGACAGCATCAGCAATTTATCTATGTCCTAATCAACTTTTCGAGACCATGTTTGAAAATAAAATATAAAAAAAAGTGATGGGGACTTGTCTCAGTGGTTAATTGCCCCTGATTTAAATCTCCATTACCAAAAAATAAAAACTAAACAAAGAAACAAACAACAACAACATAAAAACAAACAAAAAGGAAAACAATACAAAACAAAATAGAAAGCAATTTTATACATCTAAGACTACATATGTCATAGTCATATTATATAAACATCCGAAATAAAACTCTTGGGTTTTGGTCCAAGGTAAAAGTCCTAGGAAGCAAGGAGAAGGGTTGTTAGTGGGGTTTGGGAGGGGCTCAGGTGCTGCTCTTCCCAGCCCATCTAGGTGCAGCAACAATGTGCCGGGTTCCATTGCTGATGCATTCAAGGCGTATCCCACACTGCCTGTGTCCATGGACAAAGTGTATTCTGCCCACAGGGTGTCCTCAGATTGTCCACAGGATAGGAGGGGGCCACAGAACAGGGAAGCATGAGCTCAGTGAAACAGAGGCCCCCCACAGATGTCAGACTCTAAGGACCAAATCCTGGCTCCATGGTGCTTTGGGGGGAAAACATTTGTGAGCCCTGTGTGAACTGAGCAACATTAGGAGCCATTAGGCAGGAAAGCCTGGTCTTGGGAAATCCCAGGCAGAACCCCTTGGTTGGAGAATGCCCAGTTCACGTTGGTGCCCTCATCTAGCTCACAACTCAAGTTTGAACACAGTCTCCAGTGATTGGGAGTAATTTTCCAAATAGCAATCAAGACCCCTACCACACCCAGAAACAAGATCTCCTCCAGCAGTGAAGCCTATATATGTGATCCCCTTTTGTTCTATACTGCTATAAATATCAAGTAAGGGCTTTTTCTATGGTAGAGCCATAGATTAACTCAACTGGTCAAGCCACTACTTTAAAAGTACTCTTGGCTTTTGTCTTTATTTTCTGATTTCTTACTTTCATAGCTTTTATTTTGCAGCCACTACATCCTTCGGATGAGTGGGTAACCATTTCCCTAGCCCAGACCAGAAATGAGCAACAGTGTTTTTGCACTATCTTGGGCATTAAAACTTCTTGACTTCAGTTTCTTCTTCTGAGTCCAGAGATAATACGGTTTGTAAGACAATATTATTATCTGGTAGTGGGGGGCAGGGGAATGGGGGTGTCAGAGAGTTCTCAAAGAAAAGCTCAGGGCAGAGAATCTGGCTCAAAGGTTAGAAATCAGGAGGAGTTCTTAATTCAGACACCAGACCTTTCCCAATGGAGAGGCCCAGGATTTCCCAGAGCTCTTCTCACAAAGAAGATCTGATAAAAACATGACTGGATCGAATGCAAATTTGAAGAAAGAGAAGGGATTACAGCCCAACCTTGGTATAAATGGCAGAAGGGCAGTGGAAGCATTCATTCCTCCCAGCCCCTCGAGGAGAGCAAGACCACAGGAGCTCCAGGACTCAAGAGACACCATGAGCTGGAGGCCCAGCGCAAACGTCTTCTTCTCACCAAAGTGCCCAGAACCTCAGACTATGGCTACGGAGGCAGCTAAGGATCGCACCCAGCATCTACTGTGTCCTTGTTGGTGTCCTGCCCAGGACAGCCTGCAAGGGGTCCCCCCACACCTCCATCGGGGTGGAACGCTTCAGGAGGATCCCTGCTCTGCCCCCGGGTTGGCCCAAGGCTAATCAGGAGGTGTTTTCCAGGGGAGACAAGCAGGCGCAGATGAAGCCCAGTTGCGGGCTGCAGCCTGCCCTGCAACCGGATGAGGAGGCCTCTTCTGCACCGGTCTACATCTTGGCCCCTGTTGAAAAGAGGAAGACCACCTGGGTCTAAAACCCAGGCTTGGCCACAGCCAGCCCAAGCGGCAAGAGGGCGCTTTGGGACCAGCAGCAGCCTGCCCGACAACGGTCCCCAGCTCAGCAGTGGGCCTCAGAAGTGCCAGTGGTCAGGGGGCGCGACCAAGACCACCACCGTGGCCCTCCAAGCAAATGGCTCCTGGCGTGTCTTCGGGGGCTTCAAGGAAACCCCTTGTGCCCAAAGCGTGTGGGGGCCCCGTTTCCATGGCCATCCGCCAACGCTGTTTCAACCTGTTCCTGGAGGAGTGTCTGCGGTTGTTTTCGTACCAGGAGGCGGGTCCACACTGCGTGGACCCAGGAGCAGGTGGCTTATGACAGCAGCCCCAGCGAGAATAGCTACCTGATCGCCGCCCTGAAGGTGCTCAGGGAGCTCAGGGGTCTGGTCCCCAGCGTGGTGCCGGGTCTCAGCAGGGCCGCCCTGTACAGCCGCCTGCAGGACTATGTGCTCAACGAGGACAGGCTGCAGGTGCATGGCTACCCCTTCCCCCCCCACCCGCAGAAACCGGGGGCCGCCCTGCTCTTCACCGTGGTGGACAAGCCCAAGAACGGTGTCCCGCACCTGCTGCCGCTGTGGCTCCGAGTTCGCGGTGTCCTCCTGCGGCTGCTGCGTCAGCAAGGAGCTGTGTCACTACCACTGGGGACGGCTCCACCACATGGTGGGGGCCGGTGGCTGGGAGAGCCGCTACACCTGCTGCTTCGCGGGTTTGGGCTCCAGGGGCTGTCAGGTCGCCAGGCAACACGTCCGCGATGGCAGGAAAGAAAACCTGGCAGGCTTTGTGAGGACCCTGGAGAAGCCCTTTGCGGAAGACGCCCACCCAGGAATCTACGCCCTGGACTGCGAGATGTCCTACACCACGCACGGCCTGGAGCTGACTCGCGTCACCGTGGTAGACACAGAGATGCGCGTCGCCTACGACACCTTCGTCAAGCCTGACAACCCCATCGTCGACTACAACACCATGTTTTCGGGGGGGGTGACCGAGGACGACCTGGCCTTCACCAGCACAAGGCTGCCAGATGTGCAGGCTGTGCTGTTGAGCCTGTTCAGCGCCGACACCATCCTCATCGGACACAGCCTGGAGAGCGACCTGCTGGCCTTGAAGCTCATCCACAAACGCGTGGTGGACACGGCTGTGCTCTTCCCCCACCGCCGGGGCCTCCCTTCAAGCGCTCCTTGCGCAACCTCATGGCCTGCTACCTCAGCCAGATCATCCAGGGCAGCGGCAAAGGACACAGCTCACAGGAGGATGCCCGCGCCTGCATGCGCCTAGTGCTCTGGAAGATGCAAGAAGACACCAAGAACCTAGGGCTCCTGCCCGCCGCCTGACCATCTCTCCTGCACCTCTGGCCTTTCCTTGGCCCCAGGCCTCTACTAAGCAACTGCAGGAAATCTCCAAAGCTAAGCGGGTCCACTTCCTCAAGACACCCAGGACAAGCCCACCACCAGAGACCACCCAAAGCTAATTCTGGGCCCCCTGCACAGAGACCTGACCTGCTCCTGTTCCTTTGTGCAGGGTGTAGGGGTGGAGAAGGGGCAGGCTAGGCTTGTCCGGGGCTTGTTGAAGACATCCTTTTCTTTTCTGTTTTTAAAAATATTGATTTATTTATTTTAGTTGTACACAGTGCCTTTTTTAAATATTGATTTATTTATTTTAGTTGTACACAATGCCTTTTTTAAATATTGATTTATTTAGTTTAGTTGCATACAATGCCTTTTTTAAAATATTGATTTATGTAGTTTAGTTGTACACAATGCCTTTATTTGTATGTGGTGGTGAGGATCGAACCCGGGCCCCGCACGTGCTAGGCAAGTGCTTTACCTTCGAGCCACAACCCCAGCCCAAGACATCCTTTTCTATTTGGTGCTGCTTTCTTGTTTTGAACTAATACCTGACCACTTCCACAGTTCCCTTCCTCCTGCTGGGGGAGCAAGGCCCCAGTGCGGACTTCCCTCTTGGGGCGTGAAAGTGGCCTCCTGCCTGGGACACTCCACTGAAACCCATGGGAGGAAACACTGCTGCCTCTTCCAGAACTCTCTCCTTGAACCAATCCAAGAAAACAGCTTGTCTTCTTTCCACTTAGAAATGGATGGCAGAGTTGCCCAACAAGGACCCACGAAGACTTCCTTTGCCTAGGAACTGCTGCTACCACTCAGAGAAGATCCCCTGTCACCAAAAGCGCCAATGAACTTTGGCTCCCAAGAACTTGTGGAGAGCTCTTTTTCCCCCAACTCTCCACTTTGTTCTCTCACAACCCACCCCAGCCTGTGCCTATTTGTCCCGAATTGCTACGTTATTTTTCCTTCTCAAATAAAGTTGTGTGGATGAGAAATGTGCCTCTCTAGTTTTGTTTGAGTTTGACAGGGCATGGGTGTGGGGAGAGAGCCCCACTCAAGCTAGGAGCCCTGGCCAGAGGCATAGGTGGCCAAGAGAGAAGATTCTGCCCAGAGTGAGCCTGGAGTCTCTCTGGTCTCTAGGGCTTGGGGCTGTCCTGGGCCTTCCAGTATTTGCCTCTCCAAGCTGACTGGGGCTTCTGTGACCTGGGACCACCCAGACAAGCCCCCACCAGATCAGATCACACAACCTCAACTTTCTGGACGCCCCCAGGCACTGCCAGTCTCTGGGCATTGTCTTCCCTCTCAGTGGGGGCTGTGTGTACCACCCCTGCCCCAGGGTAGCGCCAGATTAAATATATAAGGGAAAACAAGTGTGGGAAAGGCAACCCCAGTTTCAAAAGAAATTTACTTCTGGGGAGGCAGAGAGAATAGGATTTCAGGGGGTTGTAACTGTGTTGGCAATATTTAATTACCTCAAAGTACGAATAGAATATGGCCAAAATGTGAGGATTCATGCCGTTTGGCAGTGGGTACACAGGTGTTTACTATAGGATTTCTTGTCATTGTCTGCACACTGGTCAACATTTACTACTAAGAAAATGTTTAATAACAAAGAGCTCTCAATTTAGTTTGGGGAGGGGCGACTTTTTATTATTATGCTCTTTTGGGGAGTACTGGGAATTGACCTCAGGGGCGCTCTACCACTGAACCAAATGCCCAGTCTGATTTTGTATTTTCTATAGAGACAAGGTCTCACCGAATTGCTTATCACCTTGCCATTGCTGAGGCTGGTTTTGTACTCAAGGTCGGCCTGCTTCAGCCTCCTGAGCCACTGAGATCCTAGGTGTTTTCCATCACATTGGCTGGCTGGGCTCATGATGAACAGGAGGATTGAAACTGCAGCCACCTGGGATGTGGCTCATTATTACCAGGAAGATTTCAACTCCACAGAAACCAACTTGTGGAATAGAGGCAGTGCTTCCATTCCAAGGAGCACAGTCCATAGGAAAGAACAAGTTAGCAGGGAAAAAAAAAATACCTTCATAGACCTAGTGAGTAAATAAAGACCACCAGCCAGGATCTGGCCCCTAGAGTCTGACAGTTGTGGGGGCCTCTGTTTCACTGAGCTCACAGCTCCCCTGCTCTGTGACCCCTCCTTAGCCTGTGGACAATCTGAGGACACCATGTGGGCAGGATGCACTTTTGTCCATGGACACAGGCAGTGTGGGAAAAGCCTTGAATGCATCAGCAATGGAACCTGGGCACATTGTTGCTGCACCTAGATGGGCTGGGAAGACCAGCACCTGAGCCCCTCCCAAACCCCACTAACAACCCTTCTCCTTACTTCCTAGGACTTTTACCTTGGACCAAAACCCAAGGGTTTTATTTCAGATGTTTATATAATATGACTATGACATATGTAGTCTTAGATGTATAAAATTGCTTCTCTCTTGTTTTGTATTGTTTTCCTTTTTGTTTGGGTTTTTGTTGTTGTTGTTTGTTTGTTTTGCTTTGTTTTGTTTTTATTTTTTGGTAATGAAGATTTAAATCAGGGGTAATAAACCACTGAGCCACATCCCCATCTCTTTTTATATTTTATTTTCAAACACGGTCTCGAAAAGTTGCTTAGGACATAGATGAATTGCTGATGCTGTCTTGGAAATTGTAACCTTCTTGCCTCAGCCTCCCGAGCCTCTGGTATTAGAGGTATGCATCATGATGCCCAGCTCTTTCTACGTTTTTAAAATAGATTTAAAGGAATAACAACAAAACAAGTAGACACTTATGACAATAATCTCAGTGCCATGAACTTCTTCCTCCCATCTATCCTCCAAAAACAGAAGAGGCTTGAAAAGGAAGAGAGTAAATTAGAAGCTCCAGAGAAGCTTGGCGCTGTGATGGTAGTAATGGCGTGTGCTCTTTTGGCAGAGACCTGGATAAGCAAGCTAGATCCTATAAATTCTTAGAGTAAAAGAAAATCTGCTCTAGTGAATATGTGGGATTTAGGCAGTGTCCCTGCCTCCCTAGCAGGTCTCCCACAATTCTGGAGTGATGTAGAAAAGCTGTGTAATTTTCCTACCTCCCTAGCATTAGGGGCTAGAGGCCTTAGGAGCTTTCTCTGTTTAGACAAGAACACACAGTGTATGAACAAGCTTCCTTAGAATGCTGACCACTCAGGGACTGGGGATTTGGTGGTGAGAGTGCCTAGGTGGCTGTAATTTATATCTCCACAAATGGCAGACTGATCAGACGCCAATAACCAGTAGTCATTGCTTCCCCATACCAGCATGTAGAGTTAGTATTAGTATTAGTATTAAGGTTACAACATTTAAACACAAAAATGCTGAGTTTACCCAGAATGCACCAAGATTATTGTGTTCTGCCATGGGAGGTTAAAATAGATATTCACGAATTATTCGAAATGTTAAAGAAAAAAACAAGACTACTTTTATCACATGAGGAAGTGGCATGAAAATACTGTAACTACTGTGTACACTTATAACACTCAGCTACACAGTCTTAAAGTGTCACCTCACAAATTACCTAATTTCCAAGTTACCTTTAAATGTTTCTTAATTAGAAATAATTAACTTACCACTCATAAAGGCTACTAAATGAACATTGAATTTACAGAGCAGAAATATTTGAATTATCCTTAAATCCCAAGACTTTACTTCAAATAAGAAAAATATAAATAAATAATATTTTCATAAATTTAAAAATCACAATTCAATTAGAACCTGTAAACAAAACTGGAAGGAGTAGATTTCTAGCACTGGGACCTGCTTAAAGAAGAAGAAGAAGAAGAGAAGAAGAAGAAGAAGAAGAAGAAGAAGAAGGAGAGAAGGAGAAGGAGAAGGAGAAGGAGAAGAAGAAAAAGAAGAAGAAAAGAAAGTCTTGAACTAGGAGTCAGAACTAATGAATCTTTGTACCTGCGGTTGGTACTGTATTAATTTGGATAAGTCATTTAGTCTCTGAGCTCTGAATCTCTGATTGTAAAAAAAAATAGTACCTGGGCTGAAGGTGTAGGTCAGCGGTAGAGCACTACAAGCTTAGCATGAACAATGTCCTGGATTAAATCTCCAGCACTGGGAAAATTTTTAATTTTTTTTAAAGGATCTTTCCCAAAGGATTGTTGAAAAATGGTTTGTATGCAGCAACTTCATATGGAGTACTTACTATATGCGAAGAACTGAGCACTGGCTATAAATTCTGAAAACAGAAAATTAAAACGTTGTTCCCTGTCCTCAATGAATTCAATCTTGTAGAAAAAAAAATGGCAAGATAACAAAGATTATGGCAAAGATTTATGATTTTATAAATAAAGTTATGGGGAAAAGAAAAGCAGCACAGAAGAGAAAGCTTGGAGCAGTAGCTTAAGAATGGGCAAGATTAAAAATGGTAAAGTTGGAGAAGAATCTTAAAAGACAGAATTCCTACCATACCACTTCATTACTCACAAAACTCAAGTACAATCCTTAGAGATAAATATTGGGGGAAAATATTATCTGATCAAAATTGATACATAAATTAATCAGGGATTTTTAGTGTGAAATAAATCTAATTTAAAGTTTCAATCAAAAATCACACTTGATGGTAATTAAATTAGGTCAGAAGTTCAAATGAACCAATAAAATATCAAAGGATGTGGCACTTCCTGTGTGCCTCACAATGTTAAAAGAAGCACAGACATTAATAAAAGTTTATTAGTTGTTTTTATTTAATTAATTAACTTAATTATTTATTCAATTTGGTACCAGGGGTTGAATCTAGAGGCACCTGACCACTGAGCCACTGAGTGGCTTACTGCCAGCCTTTTTATATTTTATTTTGAAACAGCATCTCACTAAGTTGTTTAGGGCCTCACTAAGGTGCTGAGAGTGGCTTTAAACTTGGGATTTTCCTGCCTCAGCCTCCTGAGTCACTGGGATGCTGTATTTTTGCCCTTGAGGAATTATATTATTCAAGCCAAAATAATTTATGCATTTGAAATAATTCAAAATACGTGCAAAATAATGCAAGTTTATGTATAACACAATGCCAAACCTGCATGATATAATATAAATGAAAGAATAGTTAATAAGTGAAAAGAAACAGGACTGCCTTGATTTATATAGCAAGATTGTAAGAAAGATGTATCACCTAGAATAAGACTCATTAGCTGTAAATAAATCAAGAGGAAGGAAATGGATTTTGCAGGTATTAGACAAGCTGAAAGAGACGGAGATGAGCTCTGGAGAAGAAAGTAAAAGAAACACTTACAAGATACAGAGACCCAGATCTATGAGCATGACCAGCCCTGCTTATCTCTTTAGTTAGATGAACAAAACCTCTAGTTAGGCTTGTACCAGAGAAAATAGAAGGAAAAAAAAAGAATAAATTTAAATATCACCCAATTTAAAGACTCCACAATGTGCCAGGCACAGTGGCACACGCTTATAATCCCAGCAGCTTGGGAGGCTGAGGCAGGAGGATCTCAAGCTCCAATCCAGCCTCAGCAAAAATGAGGCACTAAGCAACTCAGTGAGACCCTCTCTCTAAATAAAATACAAAATAGGGCTGGGGATGTGGCTCAGTGGCTGAGTGCCCCTAAGTTCAATCCCTGTACACCCCCCCTTCCAAAAAAAAGACTACACAATATGTTCACAACTCATTTATGGCTAGGTTGCTTAACCAAGAAGAAATATTCTGAACTTCAAATATCAAATGACTGACATGGGATTTGATTTTCACTAAAGTTTATCTGGAAAACTGAACTTTTTTCCCCAGGAAAATCATATATGTATTCAGGGAGTTCAACCCTAGTATGTCACTCACTTCTCTTTTCCAAGAGGTAAAGGGTGTCCACACCCTCCTTTGGTGTGTATACCTTAGTTGAACTTTAATAAATTTTTCTTTTTGTCTTGCTTTTTTTTTTAATATTTATTTATTTGCTTTAGTCGTACACAATGCGTTTATTTGTACGTGGTGCTGAGGATCGAACTCGGGCCGCTAACGTGCTAGGCAAGCGCTCTGCCACTGAGCCACAATCCCAGCCCTTTGTTGTCTTGCTTTTGACACATCCTGAAATTCTTTTCAGCAGTGTAAGTCAAGAAGTCCCCTGGGTCAAGCTGAGATTTCACTAACCCCTTAGAGAGACCTCCTTGAATCCCTGTTAAGTGACAAAAGAACACAGCAGGAATGTGCACAGAATATGGGTGCAAAAATATAATTGACAAATATAATTGCACACACTAATTACACGCACACGCACACACACACACACACACACACTCTCACATATATACACACACACATATATTTGAGGATCCAGACTGTGAATAATCAAACATACATTTTTGATGCTAAAGAACCCCTGAACTCATTTAGTGAATTTCATGAATTATGGAATCAATCATTTCTTCCTTTATCACAATTATGTCAAAGTCCGCAACCAAAACAAAAAGGAGAGAAAGAAAAGAGCAGCAAAGTATTTCCCATGAGAGATGCAACACTCCAAGGTGTTGTGGGGCGGGTCACTCAGAAAACACACCAAGTCCCAGTTTTGTCCAAATTGAAGAGTCTTTATTGTTCAACAAGAATTGCCATTTTGTGTTGCCAAGTATGCCAAGGTAACTATTAATGGGTACTGAGGCGGGGCTTTCCCATGGGAGGAGCATTTCTTACATGATATGGAGTCTCAGGGTAAAATCAAGTGAGTCTATTTGGTCATCGCCAATATAGCCTGGCCCATGATACAAGGATGGACTAGAATATAGATGCAGGTTTCTTTAGAACACTGCCTTCCCTAGCTGCTCTTCAGATAAACTCCATAAAGAATATTTTGACAGGAAAATTATTAATACCATATTTGGGACCAATATGTTTCCATAACGTATTTCGTAATGAACACGCTGTTTTGATGTCATGAGAGCATGCCCAAGCCCTGGTGTTTTCATTTGTTCCCAGCTAAGGCATTTGTTTGCAATTAGGTATGCCAGAATAGAATGTTACATATTATATGTGTTATATGTAAATTCTAGTTGGACCACTTTGTGAAAATATAGTAACTTAATTAATTAGTAAAGCTTTCAATTTTCAGGCACTAGAAATGAAGAGTTGGCTCCTACCATAATTAATGGGAAAGCGCACTAGAAGTAAAACTAAACTAAAACTTCAGCAGAGGTTAGAAGTCAAATTGTTTTGGCTTGGATATAAATTGTCCCCCAAAATCTCTGGTTAATGCAGGAATATTCAGAGGTTGAATGATCAGATTATGAGAACTGTGACCTAGTCTGAATGGATTAGTTGGATGGTAACTGTAGGCAGATGGGGCGTGGCTGGAGGAGGTGAGTCACTAAGGGCGTGTCCTAGAAGGGTTGCTCTTCCCTAAGGTCTCTTCCCACTTCCCTCTGTTGCCTAACTGCCTCGAGCAAAACTGCTTTTATTATGCCCTTCCACCATGATATTCTGCCTCACCTAGACCCAGAGCAAAGGAGTCAGCCATCCATGAACTGAGACCTCTGAAACTGTGATACCCAAATAAACTTTCCCTCCTCTAAATTGTCAGGTATTTTTGTCACGGCAATGAGAAGAAAAAAAAAAAAATGCGTAAAATACAGACGTTTTTACTTCTAACTGTAAATGTCTTTGAGAATCAAACATCTGGAATGAATTCCAGGTGATTCCCGTGCAATGTAGAAATTTATAATAAAAAATGAAAACCATACACAAAAGTTAACAAACAGTTTAAATCTGAAGCTGTTCAATATGCATCCTTGAAAACTGCAAGTTGTAGTTTGCTTCTAAACCAGCAAATCAAAGGAAAATTGGAGACACAGCAATATCAATCAAAACCCTACCAGATTTTCTGAATTATTTTCTATTACAAATTAGACAGTTTGGCACAACAGTCATCAAATGTTTAAAAGTTTTATTGAAATTTTTTATTGTTTCATTTTTACCAGCAGCAAAGACATCTCTATAATATCCCTTTTAAACTTTTTTTTTTAAATTTTTCAAGGAATTAACATAGCAATCTTGGCTCCTTTTTCGGAATTACTTATATATTACTAGCTCTTCTTCTTGTATTTGAAATGTCAATGACAGGGACTCAATCATTTCTACCGTCCAGATTAGAAATCTGTTTATCTTCTGTTATGATTTGGATATAGGGTAACCCCCAAAAACTCATGTGTGAGACAATACAAGAATGTTCACAGTTGAAGTGATGAGCATATGAGAGTTGTAACCTAGTCAATGACTTGATCTACTGACATGGTTTAACAAGGTGGTGACTGTAGGTAGGTTTAAAAATAATTAAAAGTCTAATTTGAAAATAGGCAAAGGCAGCCGGGTGCAGTGGTGCTCACCTGTAATTCCAGTGGCTCCAGATGCTGAGACAGATGGATCATGAGTTCAAAGCCAGCCTCAGCAATGGTGAGGCACTAAGCAACTCAGTGAGACCCTGTCTCTAAATAAAATACAAAGTAGGGCTGGTGTGTGGCTCAGTAGTTGAGTGCCCCTGAGTTCAATCCCTGGTACTCCCCACCCCCAAAATAAATGGAAAAAGTCTTTGAATACACATTTCTACATAGAAGTCATAAATGTGTCAAATAAACAACAAAAAAAACCTGATATTAAACATCACTAGGGAACTGCAAATCAAAACAACCGATGAAATCCAACCTAAAGGTATAACTGTCATCCCAGCAATTTGGGAGGCTAAAGCAGGAATGTCGGCCAGGGCCGTTTAGTAAGACCCTGCCTCAACATAAAAAGGATTGGGAATGTAGCTCAGTGGTAGATCATTTTCCTAGAATGCACAGGCCCTGAATTCCATCCTCAGCAAAGAAAGAGAAGGAAAGAAGAGGAAAAAGAAAGAAAATTCTCTAAACCATGTTAGTACAGGAGCACAGAAGTTTCATCAGATCATTGTTTCTCTATTGTGTGGATAGATAAGAGTGGTAAATGCATGCTATGGAATAATATTCAGAAAATGGAAGCAATCAGATCAATATACATACAACAATGTGAATGGGTCTATAAACATAATGTTGAGAGGAAGGGGAAATGCAAGGTAGAATGAGATTTACAGCCTAAGGCCACAGAAGAAAAATATAAACACATAGTCCTGTGATCCCCACATACTCTGCAAGAAGCTCAAGAACATATTAAATGCCTCAGAATGAGTTCCTTTGGTGGAGATGGAATAGGATTGAAGATCTAAGATGAAGAGTAAGGGCAGGAATAGAAAGACAAGGAAAAGTAATGATGGGTGCAAAGTAAACAAAGTGTGATGAGAAAGGAGAAGTGCAGATAAAAAGCGTCATTTGTAATTTAACATGATACACTATGAAAGTTTAAATGCCTTCCACTGATCAATAATACTGTACAGAGATATTAGGAAGATTTATTTCTTTTAAAAGGAAAGAGTAAGAGAGACACTCAGGTCACCTTAAGACAAATGGAGATGGTTATAAGGATATACAAAGTCAAGAAGTAAAACTTAACTGGTAAGCAGTCAGGAATTTATCAATTTCTAGGATCCAATTATTCTGCCTCTGAGGTTTGCCTCTTTCCTCTGGCTTTCTGTCTGATGAGTTTCCTATCTTTCAACCACTGGCTTACCACTTTGTTCTTTTTACCACTTCATAGTTTCCATTTTTTCATCACCACTCTGGTTTTGATATGGTAGATCATTGCATAGGCATTACATCTCTCTTCCCCCTGTATTCCTGAATCTGCTTCCTAGCTTCTCCACTTGTACCTTTTCAAATTTTCATTTAAGAGACAACTAAATGTCTCATGCCCTCATCAGTTCCTAGTTGGAACACAGTCATACTTTGCTTTGCCCTAAAGCTAATATTCCTGGTCATGAAACCACTGAATCAGCACTTCACTGGGTTTTGTTTTGTTTTTGCTTTTGGGTGCGTGTAATCGAACCCAGGGCCTTTTCACATGCTAGGCAATTGCTTTACCACTGAACTACATCCCCAGCCCTTTTTATTTTTAATTTTGAGATACAAAGTTATCCAGGCTGTCCTAGAACTTTCCACCCTCCTGCCTCAGCCTCCGGAGTAGCTAGCATGTGCCACATACTTGGCATTACTGGGTTATTATAGCTTTATCCTAATGAAGATTCACTAACTAGAGCGTACCATTAGTTTATTGGATGACAGTTACATTCTCTTTGCTGTTTAGAGTTATTCTAATGGTGGCTTTAGGATAAAAGGTATCTTGCTAACTGATGCCACCTAGTACAAATGACTGCTTAGGCTAGTGCTTTCAGCAGGACCCATGATTCTGGAAATCTGATGAAATACACTAAATATAGTCTAATTTGTAAAGAATTGATATCTTTACTCCTAAGTTGCCCTGTATTTGTGTGTGTGTGTGTGTGTGTGTGTGTGTGTGTGTGTGTGTGTGTGTGACATACATATACCTCTTCATTTATTTGGTGATTTTCTATCAAGTTTTAAGAATTTTTTTCACTTGTTCTTTTCTTTTTCTTTTATTTACTTATTTGTTTGTTTGTTGTTTTTAGGTTAAGTTCTGCTAGGAATATAGCTCAGTGACCAAGCAATTGCCTAGCATTTGGAGGCCCTGGGTTTCATCCCCAATGCCACCAAAGGGGGAAAGAAGACCCTTCATATTTATGCTGAGTTGTTTTCCTTTTTTAAATGGCGTCTTGTAGTCTACTGAGTTTTCTTGTTGATTGTTGCAAGTGTAAAAAGAGACTATTGACTGTGTAAGTTGAAGTGAATTCTTAGTTCTGACTGAATTTTTATTCTCTTCCTCTAAATAATTCCTTTTAGAAGAAACATTTTCCATCTCCACGTTTTGTTGTTGGTCTTTTCCACTTCTATTGCAGTCTTTATGCTGATTCTTCTTTATATTATTATCCATCTTTGAATGTGATCCACCCTTTAGTGAAAAAAAAAGAAAAGAAAAATATAGAAGAAGCGCTTTGGTTCGTTGGTTGTTTCTTGCTAACCAAGTATGCTATTTTCTTAGCCCTAAAATTTTTGACATTAAAAGGGTTGATGTGACTCAGCAATGTCTTCCAATCCCCATTCTGTGTGCTGTGTTCCATGTTTCACTGCCTCCTCACCCTCTCTTTCCTCTTTTGACCTCTGGCAGTCTTTCTCAACTAGAAAACAATGCTGTAGATCATCAAAGAGTCGTGTGGCTTAACTTCCAGGCAAAAAGGCAGCCTAAACAGATAGGACCCCTTCCCACCATCAACTGCAACAGCTGGAAACACTGGTCAGTGATTTTTTAATTCAAACAACTTATATCTTTTTTAACATAGTTTTCTGATTATACCTCAAAAGTGTGATATTCCTTAAGAACAAAAATAGAGAAATCTTAAACTTTTCACATTAGGTTTGTTGTTAGTAATAATATGGGTGTTATAATTTGTAACCATATGACAATTTGTAGCTATGTCTGTATGTATGGATGTGGAATGATAAAGAAAAAATGTAAATACATGGAAGTTTGCTCTTTTACATACACCTGCTTGCGGCCAAGAGCAGAATCAGTGATGCCACAGGTTACCTTGAAGAGTTCTGCTTCCTCAAATGTTAATGTATGTCGCGATGGGCAAAGACGCAACATCTGCAGTCGAGGAGAGAAATAAAGAATGTCCATGCACTAATACCCTTTCCAATGCTTTAGTCACTCAAATCACTCAATACAATTTCACTCTATAGGTTCTTAATCAAGAAAATAGTCAATCCTTAATGCTGGTCACTGCGATAGCATAATCAATTCAAAACAAATACTTCTAAGTTAATTCTAAGCACTGCAAACACACTTAATCATGACAGACTTATTACAGACATTCCCTCTGCTTGCTAAGCTCAAGTGACAGAACTAGAGTCACAAGTTTTAGGCCTTAAGTCCAGCAGATGCACACTCACTCAGACCCACAGTGATGGGGTCAGGAACTGATGGAGGCTTCTCCTGAGGCAGAGCTGACAGCCGGTTGAGCAGCAGGTTGTAAGGAGAAGTCGTAGTTCTCACCAGGGTCAAGTTGTGGCTGTAGAGTTTGAGAGCCGTGAGGATGATGCAGAGGATCAGGCAGATGATGAGGGGAGTTGGGAGGTCAGTCCAGGTCCTCATCAGGCTCTCCAGCAGGTGGGCATCAGTGTCGGCTGGCTGAATGTCTGTTCATTTGCTCCATCATTTATACTAAATTTTGGGGCTTCTGCTCGTCCTTTCAGTCCCTATCAGCTATTACTGGGTTTCTTAGTGACATCTTTCATCTCAGGGTCAGGACTGGTGGTTTCCACCCTGATCTCTCACCTCTGACTCTTATCAGGCAAATGACAGTGACTTCACTCTGAGTTTTATCAGGGTTGTGGAAAATGACTTACTTTATCAGGCTATGCCTGATGACAATATTGGAGGGCTCCATAGGCCTGCCTGGTGGGGACTGCAGTTTTATTTTAAAGTGGAATTTCAAAATAGAGTTGCTTAGGCTAAGGTCATCCTTACAACATATAACTCTGGGAGAAGTGCGGAGGCGAGCGTAAAGTAGAAAGTAAGAAGTTTCATTTAAAGAATAGTAAAACAGGCTTCTCCTGGGAGGAAGAAGGGGACCCAAAGGCAGGATCTGTGGGATGAGGAAGTTGTATCCCTTTCACACATCTAAAGTTTCCCTTGTTCTCCTGCATTCTTCCCCTTGTTCATTCCCCCCCTTCCTGCCTATTTGCAGGATGTTGGTGGATGGGCCAGGAGGTGAGCAGGTGGGCTGGAAGGGCCAAGGTGCAGTGCTGGATAAGAAGGGAGAGGCAGCCCAGCCCAGGGGATATTAATTAGCAGCTCTGCTCAGGAGTTACTTCATTAACAACCTTTGGGAGGGGTAGTATAAAAGCAGGTAATCTTGGTAATCAAAGGGCTCTGGAGACATGAATATTCTAATCCCCCAAGGGCAGTTTTCAACTTCCTGGGCCCAAATCCACTTCCATTTTCTCCTTCTGATCTAATCTTCTATCTACACTAACTGCCTGTCTTTAATTCTGGCTTCAGCATCACAAGTCCCTTGAGAGGCCATGTTTTTTTTTTTTTTGGATTTTTCAGTCTCCGGAACTGTGAGCCAGAATAAATCTTTTTTCCTTATAAATTGTATATGTGCGTGCATGTGTGTGTGTGTGTGTGTGTGCATCAAAGCTTTAGGAATTGTCTGATTTAAGGTTATTCCAGAAACAGGATCTTAGATTAGGATTCATGTGAGGGTAGTTTTAATGTTAGGAAGCACAGGTAACATTTTTGAGAAAATGAGAAAATCTTATGGGACTGGGAGGGAAGCGGCCTGCAGAGGCTGTGATATGAAGTCAGCTACTGCTGTGAGCAATTGAAACTCAATCCCACAAGTGAACTAGGGAGAATGCAGGTCAAACATACACCTCAGAATTGCCCTACTCTAGGAGCAAGGAAGCTCAGGTTTTCACACACCCCTTTGTTTATGAGAGGGTTTGGGTGAGGGCCTTCCTCTAGGGATTGTTTATTCTCTAGCACTTCTAACCTGCCCCTGGTAGGCAGCTCTTCATGAGTGCAGGCAAAAAGAGTCTTAGTCACAGATGCAGATGCTGGCAGCTGGAAATGAGCTGAATTTCCCAGAGATATTGATGTGGAACTGACTTCAACTGCTATCAGCCTATTCTTTGGACTACTTAAAAAATACTCTCTCTGCATATTAAGTTCACTTTATCTTGTTACTGTTTCTTCAAAGTGGTAGCCAGTCACAATTTTTATTTAAAAAAAAAAAATCTTACAACAGGGTTAACATTGGTACAAGCAATAATGTGTACTAGCTGTTTCAGCTGGTCCCAAGGCCACCCCTGATAATCATCCCCTCATCTTCTGACAGACATTCTAGATGCTTCTCAGTCTTAATCGGGACATGAGTTCTGCTTCCCAGATGTGAAGATTAGAAAGCAAGGGTTTTTTTTTGTTTTTGTTTGGGTACTGGGGATTGAACTCAGGGGCACTGGGCCACTGAGCCACATTCCCCAGCCCTATTTTGTATTTGATTTAGAGACAGTGTCTCACTGAGTTGCTTAGCAACATGCTTTTGCTGAGGCTGGCTTTGAACTTGCAATCCTCCTGCCTCAGCCTCCAGAGCCGCTGGGATTACAGGCATGTGCCAACGCATCTGGCACCAAGTTTTATTTTAAAAATAGTAACACAGACTTATTCCAGGAGGGAGAAGGGGGCCATAGCTGGCATCCTGGTATCCCAATAACTGGGAACGTCCTGTCCCTTTTATACATTTTAGATTTTATTTGTTCTCCTGCTCTCTTCCGCCTCCGGTCTCTCCCCATCCTGCATACATGACTAGGCTCAAAAGATGAGAAGCAGGTGGGCTGGAAAGGCCAAAGGTGGAGTGATCCCAGGCAGAAAGCAGACCAGGAGGCATTAATTAACAGCTCCCTCAGAGAGGAACAATTCCTGGGGCAAGTTACATTGGTAAGTGTGAAGGAAGGGCTCTCTATCCCCACAATTTTGCATTTTGTTGGACTCTAGGCATATCAATCCCCCCAGAGGCAGTTTCCAACTTCCCAGACCCAAACCAGCTTCCATCTTCCAATCCCAGGGATCACCTATCTACACTTACTTCCCATCTTTAATTCTTGCTTCATTTTCACTCATCCAGGTCTTGTTGTTTGATGGGGAAACTCAAACCTTCATGCCTGAAATGTGTGCATCTCTGATTACCTTGACTCTGTCAGAATGTTGTTCCTTCGGTTTTCATTTATGGTAACCTCCGGATTTGAAGGCATTAAGAGAATCCCAGAAGATCTTCTGGGTTCTAGATAGACTTCTCCTTGTCTCCATTATCTAGCAGTGATCTTCTCTCCTCACCATAATCAATTACTCCTGCAAATATGCTAAACCTTCCTTACCTTCCAGTCCATTGTAAGGACTCCAAAATGGCCAGGCAACTGCTATAATCTTAAATTTATAGGAACCATTACTTCATCTCCTGAGGACCAAGCCTCCAACAAAATGCAAAATTGTGGGGATAGAGAGCACACATTCTCTCAAGAAGATTGCTTGGAGTAATGGTGTAATGGCAAATCCTAATTCCATGTTTTGGATCCTGGATGCACATATTCTTTCAAAGGGAGATATAGCAGTATATATTGGTACAAGGTATATACTACATCCTTAAAGATGTTACCCCGTAATCTTAAGCAGAAGCCTTTGTTTTACTTCTAAGTGGCTTTTTCTTGAACAACTTCTGGATCACACAGTAGGGCAAATGGATGCTATGGACATATGCTTGCTCTTTGGTTAAAATGTGGTCCCCTGTTCCAAGGTGAAGCTATATGAGTTACAATAACCATAAATCAGATACTCTGATCCCTCAGATAATGGCAATGACCAAAACACTGTGTCGAGAAAAGTAGACATACATATAATATATATTGGTTCAAAAAAGACAGATGTTTGAACATCCAGGTTTGCTTTCTTCAAAGGATAATAGCATCCTTTGAATAATATTAAGGGCTCTGCCTTAGTTTTTCCCACTGACAGGTTGAACTTCCTGCAGTAGGAGTACCCAGAGCAACCTTGGTAAGAGGGAAGCTAAGCTGCTAGGTCCCTGCATTACATGCTTTCCTGACACAAGCTATTGCATTCATGTGGCCATTTTGCAAACACTGGAATGGCCAAGAAGAAAGGCTAACTAACCTCTACTGGAAAAATCATCCTTTTCAGATTATTTTCAATGCCTTCTCTAATATGAATGATCCCCTGTAAGTACTGACATGGGATACAAAGATTGACATACTTGATTAATCCACTTTCCTCTCCACTAGATATTTGGCATTGATCTTCCCATCTCACACCTTCCAGGTCCCTTACCAACCAGCCTTTCCAGTGTCATACATTTTCCTCAGTGGTAAAAACTGAAAGGTGCAATAGCTTTTTTTTACTTTAGCAAGGACCACAGAACTTCTAAACTTTCACCAATGTGGCAGGCTTCTGAATCTTTGTAAGATTTATCTTTCACACCCTGGCATATGTCTTACCAAGGTATCCAGAGTGCTCATGGCTTCCTTTTTAAGGCCCTTATCATCAAAATGATAAGCCAGCTTGAGGTTTTTGCAGAATGTCTGGATAATCAAGTTAAGTTACCTTTATATATATATATAAAACAAAGAGTAGAAGAGTTAATATGACTTCCCCCAACAAGCAGACTCAGAGAAAATAATTCAAATGTAAACATTTGAGAGAGAGTGGGAGAAGGAGGACATGAGACAGGGAAGGGAGGATAAGGCAATGAAAAATACATCATCAAATTGAATAGCTCCTTCATTCTACCCCTTGCAGAATATCTGAGAAATGATATAAAATACATGCCTCAGAATTATCCTACCTGCAGGTCAAAGAAACTGGGATATTTATCTACCTTTCTCATTCATTGATTGAGAGCAGCTCCCCAGAGAGGATCTCAAATGGATCACTTGGAGTAATGGTGTAATGGCAACTCCTAATTCCATGTCCAACCCACCATTTTTACAAGGAAAACAGCTTTCTGCAGCATGGAGAGCCCTCATTCTAAACTGGTAGTTGAAGTCAGTCAAAAAACACAGAAATGGAAAGACCTCAGGAATTTGTGACGGGTACTTTGGCATCTGCTACACCTTCCATTCCTTATCTCAAAAAGGAAATTGTATATTTTGAGACTTGGTACTGAATAGAAGTGAAAAATAGTCTCTTCATGAATCTGGATCTAGGGAATTCTTTAGATTACTAGACCACCAAAGAAAGAGAGCATTAAGCTGGTATTATGGCCTGAATTGTGTTCTCCCCCCTCCCCAAAATCCCTATGTTGAAGTCTTAACCCCAAGTACTTTAGAATGTGGTTATATTTGGAGACTGAGCCTTTAACTAGGTGTTGGTCCTCATCCAATCTGACTGGTGTTTTTACAAGAAAAGGAACTTTAGACATATAGAAAGTTGGGTAAGTGCATGCATACAAAAGATCATCTGAGGACACAGTGAGAAGACAGTTGAGAAGACACAATGAGAGAGGGCTTGGGGAAACCAAACCTACTAACACCTTGATCTTGGACTTCTAATCTCCAGAACCATAAGAAAATAAATTTCTACTGACTAAGCCATCTGGTCTGTGGTACTTTGTTATGGTAGTCCTAACAAACTAATACAACTGGGTTGGCTCAATGATGCTGAGACAAAATTCTCATGAGATCAAAATCACAGGAAAAAAATCTCTCCCTCGGGCCAACTCCTCATGATCCAGCAGTTCCTCCAGAAGGCCATCACAGAACTTGTCCTGGTGCTCTGTGTACTGCCAAAATCTCGGGATCAGAAGAATTTGTAAATTTCACCATGTCTTCTTTGGAGAACACAAGGGTTGTCCATCTTCAGGAATGGAATAGGGAGAAACAACACCACAAATGATCTTGGTCATTTAAGCTCACCTGATTCAACACTCCCACCTGAACTGGACATAACCAGCCCAGACTTTTATCCCTGCTGTACACTTCAGGCACAGGTTAGATGCTGCAGAGGATGCTAGGGGATAATTCCTAAGAAGAGGACCTCCTGTTCCTTCTCTGCCCTTCTATCTCTCCACTAAGTGATTTCCTTACCCCAGCACAACTTCCACTGACAACAAGATATGTTTCTCTATCATGCACTGGATTTTGTCCTCTGTCCTACAATCTGGAAATAGAAGTGAGTCTCCTTCAGAGTAATTCCAGCCTTCAAATGAGCTTACTAAATATTCAGGACCATAGGAAGACAGAATAGTAGTAATTTTTATTTTGTCTCTTTAGTTTTATTGCAATTGATTAGGCAAATATATAATGACTCAAATGGAAACTTCATATAGTTATGATTTTTAAGGTAATATTGCATAAATGTATGTTGTATAAATATGACATTATTAACAAATTGCTTCCATTTTATGAGTTCAGTTGGAATCAGTTCCAACCATTTATCTTTCCAAGGCTGATATTACTGATTTTTTTTTATTTGTTGTTGCTATTTAATCATTTTCTTATCAATCCAGAAACACTTTATTTAGTTTAAATAGAAGTTTGGTAGAATTACAGTTCTTAGGATATTATCTAATAATAATAAAATTGCTTATTTAAGTGTAAATCAATTTTTGTGAATCAAATATTGATTCACTTTCTTCTAACAGTGAAAGTATAGTACCTTGGTTGTTGGTGTTTGTATTATTTTCCCAGCAGCTACTGTTATATAGTATCATTAACGAGGTGATATAAAACAACAAATTTATTCTCACTTAGCTCTGGAAGCCAGAAGCCCAAAATCAAAATATCAGGTGATCCACATTCCTAGAGGCTCTATGAGAGAATCCTTCCTTGCCTCCTCATCCCTCTTATGATAGCCAGCATGCTTTGGCTTTCTAGAATTGTGGCCACTTCATTTTCTGCCTCTGTCTGTCCTCACACAGCCTTCTCTTCAAGTGTCTATCTTACTACAAAGACACTGTCATTGGATTTAGTTCCCACACATGTAGTCCAGGATGATCTCTTCAGCTTAATACCCTTAACTTAATCAGATCTGTGAAGACCCTTTTTAAAAAGGGAGGGAGATGACAGCAACAGGTTCTGGGAATTAAAACATGAACATGACTTTTTGAAGGACAGCATTCAGCCCACTGTAGTGTTTCACAAGTTCCCCATAATAAGAACTACAGCGAGTAGTCTGGTAAGATTTTGAAGCTCTGAGTATATTTCCATGTATCAAAGGTTGTATCTCCCCTGGTTGTTAGATTAATGTGTTTACCTTCAAAATGGCAATTTATTTTAAAAAAAGTGAATAATATTTATGAAATGAAAATGTAGTATAATTGGAAGTCAAGGCACTTTTTTAAAAAATATGTATATGAAAGACTAAAAAGGATAGTAAAATGTAAGCAGCACTACTGGGAGGGGAGTGAGAACTTGGAGGTGGGAGGAATGAAAGAATTTTATCATCTTTCTTAGTATACATTTGCACTAAAATTCACATGCTATAAAATACACACGTGCATGCATGCTAGAGAGATTCAGAATGACAAAGTAGGTACAGAAAATTAGGAGATGGACCAGAAATCACTCTCCAAAATACAAGTGCCCCACAGCAGTCCCTGTCTGTGTGGCTCGACATACTTTCCCCAACCAGAGGCAGAACTTTAGAGTAGTAAAACTCCTACAGATGGAAAATGTTAGAAAGAGAGAGAGACATAATTCAATGAAGATCAACTTCACCTATTTTACAACTTGTCCCAGGGCTGAAGTTAAACTAAGGGTACATTCACATAGTCCTTTACTCTAGCCTTTGACATAACCTTTTGGAATTGAATTCCAAATTAAATGCATGTAGTACAAAAAGACTTAATTCACACATCCAAGTTTCATACACACAAATGCATACTTAGACATACACACGTATATATGTATAAGACCAGTAACTCATATGCGAAATCATTGACATGTATGCAGACAATAATTTTAAGAAAACAAAACTCCAGCCAGCACCATGAATTATGATCATCTAGACTTTAGAAGTAAAGTGAAACAATGAAGTTCATTTCTTTCATAGCATTTCTCTATTCTTTCAAAACATTTGAAGTATTATCTCAACACAAATATGAAAATGTCTGGTGGAAAAAAATATCCTATGTCTACTTAAAATGCCTTCTAGAGCACAGATTGAATTTCTTCTGATGCATTAAAGTTTGAAATAGATGCATCTGCTGATGTTACTTTTCCTTCTCTTCCATTAATATCCTTCCTGGTTAGATGTTTTCCCAACTAATGCTCTGAACAAATATTCCTGAGATTTCTTTTATCAATTACTCTTCCAAAAAAGAATCTGTTAAAAGATTTCAAAGGACAAAGTTCTAGCCTTAAATTTTATAATCAATTTTATAAATCAAATTTTCATGAATAGAAATGGTGAAGTCTATCAACAGAGAAATTATGATGACCAAGGATATAATGTCGTATTTTCTGGAAGAAAATTTAAAACTGAGGCTCTCTGTCTTATACGAACATCACAGCCCCCTAATGGGGTTTTTCTTAAAAAAAAAAAAAAAAAAAAAGAAAAAGAAAAAGAAAGAAAGAAAGGATGTTTATCCTAGTTCTGTTCATTGCCAGAACATTTTCCAGCCAACCAGTAAATTAAGGGCCAGTTTTTTTCCCTAGAGTTATGGTTACATTAGTCGCTCAGTAAGTCTTGAATTAATTTTGTTCCAAAGTTTTCTAAGGAACTGATTAGATAATCTCTGGACCTAATAATGTTAGTCACAGGGCCTAAAGGAATTCACCTTCTCTGAACCAAAAGGAAAAGAATTCAGTAGCAGAAAATAGGCCAAAGAAATCTGAACAAAAAACAAAACAAAACAAAAAAAAACTTTCCAAAGCTTAAAAATAAGAATTCATAATACATTGAATATTTCTACTGCAGAGTAAATTTTTTTAATCCCATATTTAAAGCACATTATGGTAGATGGCCTTTAAATCTCAAGATCTGGTATAAACCAGTAATTTTCTTGGAGCAGCAGTGTTCTAGGTCTAGTAGACACTAGGGTGACTCTTCAGTAAGGAACAGTTTATGCTCATGGGCCTGCATTAATGCTATAATATCTCACTAACCCATCTCTGTGCTGCTGGGAATAACTTCTTTCAGGTAAACTATCAAATTCTAGTTCTCTTCTCGCTGAGAAATTCTCTCCCATCACATTTCAATCAAAATAAGCCAAAACTAGAGATACTGAGGAGATAAGTAGAATTGAGTCACTGAATGTTCATAAGCTCCTCCCTCCTCCCAGCCCTCTTAATAGCACGCTATTTTCTAGGTTACATGTTCCAGAAAAAACAGACAGGAAAATTACAGAAACAAATGTTAGACTCCAGCCCTATAGAAATACATGCCCACTCCAACCTCAAAACCAATAGGGTGGGCTGGGGCTGTAGCTTAGTGGCAGAGCACTTGCCTAGTTTGTGTGAGACACTGGGTTTGATCCTTAGCACTGCATAAAAATAAATAAATAAAATAATTACTTTTTAAAAAACAGGGAAAATCCATCTAAGCCATCACAGAGAGTAGAACTCAGAATCATTTCATCCATTGCATCCCCAAAATAACTTTCTATCACAGATTTTTTTTTTTTTTTTTGCAAAATTTCAAAATGGCATTAGAAGGAAGGTGCTAATTGCTTCCCATGTTTGCCCCCAAACCAACTCTAAATATAACAAAAATAAAACTTTATTTTACAAAGAAATAAAACTAGCCCTGTCCACAGTTTGTATATTTGTTAGCAGTGATTTTTTTTTTTAAAAAGAGGTTCCATTATAAGTTAGAGCGATTATTAAAAGCAAGTCAAAGCAAATACTAAAATACTTCTTATATTGTCAGCAGGGTGTGGTAGTGCATGCCTGCAATCCCGATGACTCAGGAGGCTGAGACAGGGATTGCAAGTTTGTGGCCAAACTCAGCAACTTAAGGAGGCCCTAAGCAACTTAGCAAGACCCTGTCTCAAAATAAATAAAAAGGGCTGGGGATGTGTCTCAGTGGAAAAGTGCCCCTGCTTTCAATCCCCAGTACCAAAACTAAAAATACTTTTTGCATTGTCAAATAACAGTTGTTACTAATTAGCAGGGAAGATTCAATGGAATTCAAAAAATTTTTGAATCTTTGTGCTTTATTTTCATCAATGTGCAATGGAAGAAATAGATTTGCTTTCACCAAGGTCTGACCCCACTACAATTTGTTTAATTTCTTTCTAGCAGTGTTAAATGATAATCAAAATCTAAAGCCTTCCTCCAAGATCTTTAATTGCCAGCTTTCACTGAAATATAAAATCTTATGAAACAAAATGTGTTACAGTAAATATTCAGCTGGCCTTGGCTGTGTTAAGAAATCAGAACAGCTGTGTGAACTCCTTCATAAACTTCTCCTTTGGTGAAAGGAGAGGATACAGACTACAATATCCTCTGCAGAAAGGCTGGTGAGCCCACAGGAATTCTGCTTCCTACACAGAGCACTAAGGCCCAGAGGTCCCATTGTCCAAGACACTATTGGCACCCACCTATTGCACAAAATTCTTTATAAAGACTTTACTGAAGCAGTCTCTCTTCATCTTGAGAACAGACTTTAAAAAGAAGATCAGCTGGGCATGGCTGCACACACCTGTAATCCCAGAAACTCAGAAGGCAGAGGCAGGAGGATCAAAAGTTCAAAGCCAGCCCCAACAATTTAGCCAATCCCTAAGCAACTTAACAAGACCGTGTCTCAAAATAAAATATAAAAAGGGCTGGGAATGTGGTTCAGTGGTTAAGCATCCTGGATTCAATCCCCAATACCAAAAGAAGGGGAAAAAAGAAGAATATAGGTTTTTGTAAGATTGTTTTTAAGATTTGAGAGTTTGATAACTCAGGGCGATATGCCCTCAAGGAGCAAAATATTTTTCTATTTATGCTATGGAATAATGTATTCAATACTTAGGAAATGAGTAAATTCTTGGGACTCCATAAAGTTTTTTCCATAGAAAAAGATAAATCCTGTTTTTATAGCCTAAATGTTGCCCTTTCTCATATTTCTTCAGAAACGTTGCTTACAGAGTTTTCTCCAAAGAATTGCTTATCTGAGCAAGCCATCTGAGTTCCATTAGTGAGACTAACCCCAATAAAGATCAGCCTTCATATCAGCTGGTTACTATGAAGGAAAGGGAATAAATTTCACCTTAACCCAAAGAATCATATTACACATCCCAATATGTTGTTTAAATTGGGCACTGTAAGATAAGCTTAAAGAGTAACATTTTACATGAAATATGCATTGTTTGATATATATATTATATATATATAAATATATATACATACATACATATATATAAAATATATACATATACATGTGTGTATATATATTCTTCAAGTACATATTTTACAGGGGATTTAACAGAGAAATAAATGCCTGACAAATAAAATTTCCATTCCATGTGTTCATAGAAATGTAAATGAAAACTGGTTGTTTTTCATCCTACATAGAATTTATCTTTTGTATAATTTATGAGCATTTGTTATGCACACTTAGAGCTCTTTCTGCATCTGCATTACATTCACACCAAATGCCTCAGAGAACACTTTTTTTCTTGGTACTCTATACCACAAATTATGCTTCCCTTGCACCATGTTCCCTTTTTGTAAATAAAATTTTATTGGAACACAGCCATGTCCATTTATTGACCTATTTTTTTGTCATGGTTTTGGATATGATGTGTCCCTGTGTGAATTCAGGGGTGTTCAGAGGTGAAATGACTGAATCACGAAGGTTGTAACCTAATCAGTTCATCCTGGTTTGAATGGACTAACTGGGTGATAACTACGGGTGAGTGGAACATGACCGAAAGATGTAGGTCAGTGGGGACCTGCCCTGGAAGGGTACGTCTTCCCTGCAGCCCTCTCTCTCTCTCTCTGCTTTCTGAACACCATGAGTGGAGCAGTGCTTCTTCACCACACCCTTCTGCCATGATGTTCTTTCCGCGTCATCTTGACCAAAAGCAACAGAGTTGGCCAACCATGAACTGACCCTCTGAAACCATGAGCCAAAATAAACTTTTCCTCCTCTAAGTTGCCCTTGTCAGGTATTTTGGTCACAGCAACAAAAACCTAACACATTTTCTAAAACTGCTTTCAATCAGTTTAATAGTTGCCACAGAGTGTAGTGGCACCCCCTCGTCCACAGAAAATCTTAATTAAGCTTCTCCAGAGACCCTCACCATAACTGTTCTTGGACTCTTAGCAAGAAGTTCTGCAAAAAGAAATTGGGGGGGGGGGGACAGGTTATGCTTGCAGAAGCAGAGTGCAATAAGAAAGACTAACCCAAGTTTGCATTTCAAAGGACAGTATTGTTAGGTCCTAAGGAAAGTCCTTTACAATCCAAAATATAAAAGGCTATGGTGAATTAGGTCCTTGGAAGCCAGCTGGAGGTCGGGGGTGGGGGAGGGCAGTGGCTCCCTTTCTCAGACACTGATTTTTCATAGACAGTGTCCTTGGGGTTATTTTTGTAAAATCTGGCCTGAGTTGGGTGCCCACAGAGCAGGAAAAAACCTACTTTTATGTCAATTTCTGCAGATTGTGAGCCTCTGAGCCCCTCCCCCTATATACTGTGTATAAAATTCTAAAATTTTCTGAACTTGGGATTCAGAGGGATTGATTGATTGTGATGAAAGCCTTTTTCCTCCTCTGGACCTGGCTGCAGCCAATAAATCTGCTTCCTTATAATGCCTGGACATCCAGCCTTGTCTGTCCTACAACAATAGAGTGTGTCCACAAAACCTAGAATATTTACTCTTTGGCATTTTAACAAAAAGCTTGCCTAACCGTGCTATATGCCCCATGCACCCATCTTTCCACTGCCAATTACTCTCAGTTCCTTCTGGAGTACATATTTCCAATACATTACTTACTATAAACCTTAATGATCATTCTGTTTTCAGTAGTTGATTTGTAAAAGACTTTGAGGAGACTTCAATTCTTCCATAGAAGTACAAATTGCTGCCTGGCACTGGGGCACACACCAGTAATCCCAAAAAGTCCAGAGGCTAAAGCAGGAGGATCAGAAGTTCAAGGCCAGCCTCAGCAATTTAGCCAGATCCTGTCTCAAAATAAAAAATAAAAAGGGAGCCAGGCATGGTGGCATACGCCTGTGATCCCAGCACTTGGGAAGCTGAGGCAGGAGGATCACAAGTTCAAAGCTTCAGCAATGGCGAGGCACTTACCAACTCAGTGAGACTCTGTCTCTAAATAAAATACAAAAAAGGGCTGGGGATGTGGCCCAGTGGTCAAGTGCCCCCGAGTTCAATCCGTTGTACCAAATAAATAAATAAATAAATGAAATAAATAAATAAAAAGGGCTGGGAATGTAGCTCAGTGTTAAAGCACCCCTTGATTCAATCCTCAGTACCCTCCCCTCAAAAAAAAGAATTACTGTTGTCTTTCTTACATAAACCTTGCTCTTTGCCTCTGCTTAATTTATACTTACTCAACTTGTACTTCTCCAGCACCACCACATGTACAAGTTTTGTTTTGTTTTTCTTTGTTTTAGTATTTTTTGTTTGTTTTTAGTTTTATTTTTGCTGCACAAAAAGGCCCTTCAAAGAGGTTAAGCTGGGACTGAATCCACTCCTACATCATTTGACAAGGCATAAACCCTGACACAAGACCACATCCCCCTAGAGGAGAAGGAACCTTTATTTAAATTATATGATTAGTATTTACTTCGCTGCCTGTGCCTATGTGCATGAAGGTGTCATCTAGACTGGCAGCATTGGGTTCAATGTTCACTCAAAGATTATGAAGGAAATGCCCTTCTTTAACATGCTCCAAGATTTTGTAAGGTTTGCATTGAACTCTCTAAAAGCGGCCACCTTTCCTTTACAGGAGTTGTCCCCAGATATGTCCTTTTGAAGCCAGCATCTGATAGGCAGTCGGTATAGATGGGTAAATCAAGTCAGGTCGGATCAAGAAAGCCAATTTGAGGGAGCCAATTTTGGGAAGTTGGAGACTTGTCCTCTGAGGGATTGGAATGTTAATTTCTTCAGAGCTCTTCCTCCACCCTTATCAAAAAACTGCCCAAACCTGTTGCCAAGGTAACGCATTTCAGGAATTGCCCCTCCCTACAGGGAGCTTTAAAGTTGTTAATGTGTCCTGGGCTGCACCATCTTGCCTTTCCCCCTTCAGCCCATCTGCTTCTCACTTTTTGGCCATCCCAGGGCCTAGAGAGAGAGAAAGGGAAAAGAGCAGAACAAAGGAAACTTGGGACATATTAAAAAGACTGACCTGCCTTGCTTCTTTGGACACCTGAATACCAGCAATGGCCCCCTCTCCCTCCTGGGAGAAGTCTATGTTACCCCTTTTAAATAAACCCTGCTTTATATGCTTGCCTCTGCGTGTTTCTCTAATGTTCAAACTTCAACATATGGGGAAGCATAACTCCTCACCGGTAAATGGTGGTATCACCTTCACCATGAGCCCAGGGCCCTCCCTGATTTTACAGACAGGGCAGAGAGGGCGAGTGAAGGGCAAAAATCACACCGGGACCGCCTTGTAGAAAAGGGGGGCTTATTAAGGGAAGGGGAGAAAGGGGGAAGGAGGAAAGGGAGAAAGGGAAAGGGAAACGGGGAAGGGGAGAGCTGGTGAGAAGATGACAGCGAAGAGACAGAGTTCTGGACAAGCCGGGGCTTAAGTACAGAGGGGTGGGAGCATGACTTGTATGGTCCAGATTGGCTCAGAAAGGGAGAGCCCGCCCTGGGTTGAATTCCCGCGAGAGGCGAGTATTCCCAGGATCAGGAAGGGTGGGGACTTGGAGCCCGACAAAGGTGAATTCTTGAGAGAGATGGGCACTTCCGGTAAGGTGCCTGGGGGTATGGTCTGCCAGCCTGAATCTTATCGAACAGCGAGGCCACCTCAGAAACAGCTCAGCACGATATCACATCTGAAAGAAATAAAAGGTGTTTTGTTTTTGTTTTTTCTTTAGCTACACAGGAAGTTGCCATAAATTTAGCAGCTTAAACAACATTCTTTTCATTTTTGTACTAGGGATTGAACCCAGAGGTGTCTTATCACTGAGCTATATCTCCAACCTTTTAAAATTTTCTTTCTAGTTATATAAAACACCAGGATACACCCTGACATAATCACAAAAGCATGGAACACATCCCGCTCCAATCCAGTCCCCAGCACTTCCTCCCTTCACCTCGCCCCCACTCCCCCCCGTCTCTACTCCACCAATCCCTCTTCAATTCTTTGACAATTACTTTTTTTTTTTTAATTAGCATCCTGTGGATACACCCAATACTGGGACCCACCATGCCACATTCGTGAAGTACAGAGGAAAGTTCAGACAGACTCATTCTAGGGTTGAAGCCAGAATTAAAGATAGGCAGTCAGTACAGATAAGCAATGGTCAGATCAAAGATTTGGGTTAGGAAGTTGCAGGCTGGCCCTGAGGGATTGAAATGTTAATGCCTTCAGAGCCCTTCCTCCACCCTTATCCAGATAACCAGCACTTGCACCAAACTGTTGCTAAGGTAACCAGTCCCAGGAATTGTCCCTCCCTACAGGGAGTTGTAAAAGTTGTTAATTAATGCACCCCAGGGGTCCCCTTCTGCTTGGATCACTCCACCTTGGCCCTCCATCCTCTTCTCACCTTTTAGCCATCTCACCAGAGCATCTCCTGGGCCTCCTCATGAAGGAAAGAGAGGGATAAGGGAGAAGAGAGCAGAAGAACAAAGATAATCTAGGATGTATAAAAGAGGCAGAACACCCTCAATTCTTGCCCCCTTCTCCCTCCTGGGAGAAGTCTATGTTACCCCTTTTTAAATAAACCCTGCTTTATATGCTAGCCTCGACATGCTTCTCTAATGTTATACTTCACATGTGAGGGAGCAGAACTCATCACCAATAACTGGAGGTATCACTGTTCTTCCTTTTTCCCATCCCTTCTACCTCCTCCTCAATCCTCTAGTTTTTTTATTTTGAAAACAAAACAGAGTTTCACTAAATCACTGAGGGTCTCATTAGTTGCAGAGGCTGGCCTCAAACTCGTAATCCCCCTGCCTCAGCCTCCAGAGTCACTGGGATTACAGGCATGTGCCACTGCACCCAGTTTTTAAAACAGTATTCTTTCTTAGCTCATGGTTCTGTTGGCCAGAGTCTGGCATGGTGTGGCCAGGTTCTCTGCTCACATCACAAGGTAGAAGTGAAGGTGTCAGTTGAACTGAATTTTCATCTGAAGGCTCTCGAAAAACAAAATCCATTTCCAAGCTCATTCTAATTATGAGCAGAATGTCCTTCCTAGAGGTTTTGTGCCTAAGCTGCCTGTTTCCTTGCTGGCTGTAAAGTAAGGACCCTTCTGAGCTTCCAGAGGCCTCCTGCTAGTCCCTGCCAAGGGGAGCTCTCCATTCTTTAAAGCCAACAGTTTGCCTTCAAACTCGTGAGTTCTCAGCGGGGCACAGTGGCGCACACCTGTAATCCCAGCACTTGGGAGGCTGAGGCAGGAGGATCGCGAGTTCAAAGCCAGCCTCAGCAATGGCGAGGCACTTAGCAACTCAGTGAGACCCTGTGTTGCTGCCTGAAGCGCTTGAAGCAACGGAGCCGCGGGAAGAACTTCAGAAGCAAACTGGAGACAAACAGCTTTTTATTCTGATAACTTTTCTCTCTGGTTCTAATAACGACTAACACACGCCAAAAACACACCCTAAAATGGCGCTGACTCGATCAGCAATTTCGGCCAAGTCACTCGAGATCACGCAACAATCCCGTGAGACTACGGGTGGCGACAAAGGCCAAATCTCCACGGCTCATAGTCAACCGCAATTCAAGCCAATCCCCAAACAGGGCTCCTGCATTTCCCCCTTTTTGTTTTAAAAGAGGTAATGCTCTAGGACGTCTATGTGCAACCAACATTCTTACCCGTCATCGGATAATCAAGGCTGTGCCCTTGACTCCTGTCTTAGGTTGATATGTCGGCCACATGAGACTGTCCCGTGCGACTGTGCCTGTCTTAGGTTGTCCCCCTCTGGGGATCTTACCCGTCATTGGCTAACCAGCCATCCAATGGAGCCCTTTAGGATCGACTATATATGATGACTAACAGCCGTCCAAATTGTGAGGAGATGTTGCGGCTTTAAGGCAACAAGCCTTTTGGTGATGAGCCAAATTGCATAGCATATCAAATTGTTTAAACAAATCAGCTGCCCTAAGTTCCATCAAGTAACACACTGAATTCTCTAGACAAATACCCGCAAGGCATTGTCCTGTAAAGTCCCAAACAATGAAAGATCAAAATGTCCATTTGTTATAACATGTTGATGTAGGAGGCCCCATGCATGTAGAGCAGAGGCCACACTGTTGGTGAGGTTGTTTGATGTTTGAGCAGCAGACGTCTTTTTTATGTTTAGACAATGCCACTGGCAAATCTTCAGGGCCCGCTACCTAGAAACTCAAGCATCAATTATTAAAGGAAAGGCAGTGCTATTGCAGCACTGAGTCAAGAGGCGAGTTGTCAAACTACAAAATAGAATAATTAGATTAGAAAATTAAAGTTGATTTTTGTTCACATACATCGCTGGTTGAGCTTTTACAAACATAAGTTGGAAAAATGTCATATTTAGAACAAAACAAAGAAAGACTGAGGGTAATTACTGCATTAAAGATAGATTAAAGAAAAGGTAAAGGCACTTGAGAGAAATAATTTGTTAGCTGGAACCCTTGAGTCTCTGTATACAGAGCAATTTTTTACCTGTTGAGATAATTGAAATTAATGAGCTATTAAACAAATGAAGTTAATAACAAATAAACAATCTTAAGTCAAAACACCAAAATATCAGGTTATATAGCACTAGTCATATTTGTTTGCTAAAGAGAAGTCCCAGGGACACCTATAAATCAAAATTGAAAGTACCTTCATTTATAAAATTATTTACCTAAAATGAATACTCTTAACCTAAAATGAATTAAAGTTATTTGGATCCATATATATATATATTTTCTTTTTCATCAGCCCTTTGTTCTTTGTGACGTCACACTGGACAGACGAACAAGCATACAAACATATATTTGTGACGTCACATTAACATGAAATGTAGACAAATGTACAGACATAAAGACATGTATAAAAAAAAAAAAAAAAAAAAAATTGTGTGCACACTAAAGAGAGATCTCCTTGTCCCGGCCGGGAGAAATGACACTTAAGTTGTGAAATATTTTGAAAGACTCTTTTGAGGGAATCATTCTGTACCTTCATCTTGGTCCTCTTGATTTTGTACCTTTTTTATTAATCTTGATTCTTCAATAACTTCATCTTGATCATTTTGATGTGGTACCTGTTTTATTAATCTAGATGGTATCCATATTGGAGAGGATTCGTCTTTTGGAAAAACACAAACAGATCCTCTTCCCCAAATTAATACTGGATCTGGACCCTTCCATGTACCTGAAAGAACATCCTTCCAGTAAACCAAAGGTTTATGTTGTTGGTGTGGATTCCAATGTCTGTCTCCAGCAGAATAACCATTAGAGTCTAAAGTTAGAAAATTTAAGGTAAACAGGGCAACTGCCAATCTGTCCTTAGGACTTTTCCAATTTCCTTCTTTTTGTTTTAATAACATAATTTTCAGTGTTCGGTTTGCTCTTTCAATAATGCCCTGACCCTGAGGATTGTATGGGATGCCTGTTTTATGGGATATATTGAATTTTGCGCAAAACTGCTTGAAAGATGAGGACGTATATGCGGGGCCATTATCTGTTTTAAGCATTTTGGGGATGCCCAATGCAGCAAAAGCTTGCAAACAATGAGATGTAACATCTTTAACTTTTTCTCCAGAATGTAAGGAAGCAAAAATCATGCCTGAGCATGTATCTATAGTCACATGAATAAATCGCAATTTTCCAAAACTTGGCTCATGAGTAACATCCATCTGCCACAAATGATTGGGCATTAATCCTCTAGGGTTAACTCCGAAATGAGGATTGGGCAAATGTGTCATATACAAGATTTACAATCTTTTACAATTGTTCTGGCTTGCTCCTTTGTGATTTTAAACCTACGTTGCAAGGTGGTGCTGTTGACATGAAACTGGGAATGAAATAAAGTAGCTTGTTGTAGCGCTGAAAGTATAAATACTGTTTTTGTAAGTTCATCAGCCTTTTGATTACCTTCATGGAGGGGACCAGGCAAATTAGTATGTGCTCTAATATGGCCTACGAATAGAGGTTCTTTTCTTGCCCACAAAAGTTTTTGTATTTGATAAAACAATTTAAAGGCTGGAGTATGAGGTGCTATTGGTCCTGCTAACTCTAATTTTGGGACGGCTTGTACAATATAGTGGCTATCTGAAAAAATGTTTACGGGCTGGTCCCTAAAATTTTCCAGAGCTCTTACCACAGCTTCCAGTTCCACTAGTTGAGCTGATTTGTGTGCAGTTATGTAAGTCATATTTTCTTTTTTAGTGACTACTGTAGCAGTACCATTTGAGGACCCATCTGTAAATACATTAAATGCCTTAGGAATAGGTTGATTTTTTATTACCTGTGGAAATATAATAGGATGATTAATACAAAAAGATAATATAGGGGACTTAGGAAGATGATTATCAAAATTTGCAGAAGTAGAGCATTTAGCTATAGCCCAATCATTATCATTGAAGCATAAGTATTCAATCTGTGATGATGAATAGGGAGTAATAATAGTAGCAGGGTGAATGCCAAATATTTTAGTAGAAGTCTTAAGTCCTTGAAGAATAAGTTTAGCCACCATGGAGGTATAAGATTCAATTATACTTTTAGGAGAGACGGGCAAATGTATCCATAATAAAGGCCCTTGTTGCCAAAATACTCCTGTGGGTGTATATTGTGAAGAAATAATAATCAACATCAGCGGTTGAGTTAAATCAAATCTATCACAATGAGCTCCTTCGATGGCTTTTTCTACTAATTTTAAAGCTTTCCTAGCATCAGGAGTCAATGTTCGTGGTGAAGATGGATCAGGATCTCCACGAAGGATGTCAAATAAAGGTTTTAGTTGGCCAGTAGTGAGATTTAGTGTAGGGCGAAGCCAATTAATGTCTCCCAGTAGTTTTTGGAAATCATTGAGGGTGGTCAAATGTTCTTTATTTATTAAAATTTTTTGGGGTCTAACAAAAGTATCCATGATTTTAAATCCTAAATATAATATGGGAGATCTGGTTTGAACTTTTTCTTCTGCTATATATAATCCATATTTTTTTAAATTTTCTACCACATCACTGAATATATTAAATAAGATTTTTTGATTAGGGTGGGCCAATAAAATATCATCCATGTAATGTAGACACATGAGGTTTGGATATTTATTTTTAATGGGTTGGATAGCCTTGTCCACATATATTTGGCATATGGTGGGGCTATTAGCCATTCCCTGTGGTAAAACCTTCCATTGATATCTCTGATCAGGGCCATTATTGTTCATAGAAGGAACGGAAAAAGCAAACCTGGGGGCATCCAGAGGATGTAGGGGAATAGAAAAGAAGCAATCCTTTATATCAAGAGTAATAAGATGGAAATTTTTTGGAATAGCTACGGGACTAGGAAGTCCAGGTTGAGTAGGCCCCATAACTTGCATGGTTTTATTGATTTGTCTAAGATCATGTAACAATCGCCATTTTCCTGACTTTTCCTTGATCACAAATATGGGGGAATTCCAGGGAGAGGTGGAAGGTTCTATATGACCTGCTTCTAATTGTTCCTGAACTAATTGGTGGGCCGCTTGTAATTTCTCTTTAGATAGGGGCCACTGAGGGACCCACACTGGCTTATCAGAAAGCCATGGTATTTTCAAAATTATTTTCTCAGTGGCCCCGAAAAAAAATATCTTTTTCCTTTATGACAATGATTACTTTTAGGGTTGAGATTACTCTGTACTTTTTGATAATGAGTTCTTTTATGGTTAAGATTACCCTGTAGGTTTTCACATTTAACATCTGCAGGCTTGGTTGCAAGGTGTACTCCCATTTGTTGCAAAATATCTCTTCCCCATAAAGTAACCGGTAGATTAGGTAAAACATAAGGCTAAAATGTTCCTTTATGGCCTTCATCATCCTCCCATTTTAAAATTACTGCACTTTTATCTGGGAGGTTATTATATCCCAAGCCTCTTAAACTGGTTGAAGCTTTTTGCAGAGGCCAGTGCTTGGGCCATTGGCGTAAATTAATAATGGAAGAGTCAGCTCCAGTATCTATTAATCCCTCCATTTCTATTCCTTGGATTTTTATTTTACACATAGGCCTCCTTGAACAGTCTCGAACCCAGCAAGCCATGGGACTTGAGTCAGTGGAACAAAATCCTCTATTGTTCCCTTCTTGAGGCATACCCATTTTAAATGAATTATGTAAATTGGGAAGGAGAAGCAACTGAGCAATTCTATCTCCTTGATTAACAGAACTTACACTTTGGGGTGAGCTAAGCATTATTTTTATTTCCCCTTTGTAGTCTGAGTTTATTACACCTGGGGTCACTTGCAAACCTAATAAGCTTTTAGGACTACGCCTGATAATAAGTCCTACAGTCCCTGAGGGAAGAGGTCCCCTGACTCCTGTGGGAATCAGTTGAACCCCCATTTCAGGTGTTAACACTATTCGGGCGGTGGAACAGAGGTCTAATCCTGCATTTCCTCTTGTTCCTCTGGCGAGGGAGTGGATGGGTAGTAGGGATTGTGTCGGGGAAGCATCTGAGTGGATGCTTGAGGATACTCCTTCTGCAATGCCCCGTACATTTGTGGGCCCCGGGGTACTGGGCCCCGTGCCCCGTTTTTTGAATTCCTGAACAAAGGATTTCCATGGATGTCAAATTTTGAATAGCATTTATTGGCCCAATGATTTCCCTTTTTACACCTGGGGCAGCGGCCTGGGGCACGGTATGAGCTTGATCTTATTTCTCTTTTGGGATTTTGCCTAGAATTGCCTGATTGATTATGATAATTTTGCCTGGAATATCCTGATTGATTATAATGTCTACGTTTAGCCTTTGTGAAATTTCGAGAGGAAGCACCTCTCATTGAGGCTGCAATCACATTTCCTGTGACAAAGGCGCCATTTATATCTTTACATAGTTGTATATATACGGAAAGATCCTTTTTAGTTCTCCATGGCCTGATGGCTGCTTGGCACCATTTATTTGCATTTTCATAAGCTAATTGAACAACTAAAGGCATAGCTTGGTCAACATCTGCAAACACACTACCTGCAGTTCTCAAAAGTCTATCAGCAAAGTCGGCATACGGCTCATTAGGTCCTTGAATCACTTTTGACAAGCTACCTTGTAGATCCCCAGGTCCTTGTACAGTTTTCCATGCCTCTAAGGCAGCTGCATTTATCTGAGCATATATATCTGAGTCATAATCTGTTTGAGCCTGTAAGTCTGCGAATTGCCCTTCTCCTGTGAGCATGTCTATATTATAGTTTTCAAACCCTGCAGCCGCGTTTCTTTTAGCCGTTTCTATACAAAGTTCTTGGAATTGCGATCGCCAAACCAAGAATTGCCCCCCGCTTAATGTTGCTTTACATAGACTTTTCCAGTCTGAGGGGGTTAAGCTAAAGGTGTTAAGGGACTCCAGCATACTCAACGTGAAAGGAGCTTGGGGCCCATAAGTCATTACTGCCTCTTTGAGATTTTTTATAGTTTTGAAATCTACTGACTGATGGACACTCTGTCCATTTTTCTTTTCAAATGCTGGCGGTTCCCAATGTATCTGTGAGTTGTCCTCGAGGGCGCATAAGCGATCAGAAAGACTTTTTATTTCTGTTTCTAGGGTATGCAAATGCCTAGTAATACCCTTCATATTTTCTGTAATGGATTCCACCCATGGGGGAGTAGTCACTTCCACAAGTGACTCCTCTGCCTGACGGACCTTTTTCTCGGTCTTTTTAAATTTCTTTTTCCTCATTTTCTCAGGATCACTTTTACTAGATTCCTCACCACTGCTAATTTCACTGACAGCAATATCCTGAGGCCCAGGTTCCAGTGAGAGCAAGTATCCTTCAGCTTTCGCCAATAACTTCCGAATAGCTTTAATAGCTTGGATTTTTGTCATTTTTGGGTCTCTTCTAATACTCTCTTTACTGGTCTCAGTTGGCCCAGTGGAATCTACACTTTTTTGATCACTTTCACTTTTGTCTATATACTCCTCACTGAGAACAGAGTCAGGTATATCAAGGAGTCTTTGCATAGCCTCTATCACTTGGGATTCAGTTATATTCGAACCCATCTTTAGAGACCTTTCAGTTCTTACCTGTCCGCTCCGAAGTTCCCCGTACGGGCCGCCACCTGTTGCTGCCTGAAGCGCTTGAAGCAACGGAGCCGCGGGAAGAACTTCAGAAGCAAACTGGAGACAAACAGCTTTTTATTCTGATAACTTTTCTCTCTGGTTCTAATAACGACTAACACACGCCAAAAAAACACACCCTAAAATGGCGCTGACTCGATCAGCAATTTCGGCCAAGTCACTCGAGATCACGCAACAATCCCGTGAGACTACGGGTGGCGACAAAGGCCAAATCTCCATGGCTCATAGTCAACCGCAATTCAAGCCAATCCCCAAACAGGGCTCCTGCAACCCTGTCTCTAATAAAATACAAAAAAGGGCTGGGGATGTGGCCCAGTGGTCGAGTGCCCCTAAGTTTAATCCCCGGTACCAAAATAAAAAACAAAACTCTGAGTTTTCCTTCAGCAATCAGCCAGAGAAAATGCTTTGCTCTTACAGGGCTTATCTGCTCACGTCAGCCCATATCAGTTTAATCTCCCTTCTGCCACAAGGTATAGGGTGAACACCGGATAAACACCGGTTCCACACTCAAGGGGGAGAGGATTAGATGAAGGCAAGCTTCATTGGAGGCCAATTTAGAATTCTACCTGTCAGGGTTTTAATTTTATTCACACTTAGAAACATGGCAATGAGGCTGTGAACTGTGTGCTCACACCGGGCCACTATACCGTCCTCTCAGCTATTCTCAATACATTTAGGTTCCAATGCCCATGGCACTTGAACTCCTGGGGAGTTAGCAAAATGGCAGTGGTAAAAATCAATGTCTTACAGAAGAAAGGAGATTGGGGGAGCAATAAAAGGTCATTAACCAAGTACTAGGGTCTGTGCATTCTTAACTAAGACATTTGGTTACAAAGCCAATCACTTCAGTCAACATTAAAAACTGTTTGAATTAATGTCTTCACTCATCTTCTTCCTCATTCAGGAATGTATCTGTGAACATCATGATTTTTAAATTTTATAAAACTCATAAATTTTCATTTGTTCAATTTGCACATAAAAAGTCCTCTCTATAAGTTTTGGGTCACCTGTTATAAGCTTATAAATCTAATGATGGTTACACTGCCATTTTCCTTTATTTTCACAACTGTAGCAAACTGTCATTCTCCAGCTTAAGGTCTTGATTTTCAGGATCTGATCTTTTATCTCTATCACCATGTTATCTTAATGCCTATGTCTTCAGTAAATACTTGTTGACAAGACTGAAAGAATGAATGCATAATTGAATGATGGAATTTTGACAGAATATGGCATAAAGAGGTGTTGTTACCTAGTGTGGTGTGGTCTTTTGTTAATCAACCCTAATTTTTTAGATCTGAAGGCTTTTCTACACTCCATTCCCTCTGCCTGAAAAATCTCCCATGAACTGTGCCCCTCCCTTCACACCCTTTCTCTCACTCTCCAGGTGTCCCTCTACATGTCATTTCCACAGGCAGAATTAGTTCTTCTTCTTATGAATGCTTATATTGTACTACCCCACTTGTTAAAATGAATTAGGATTTTTTTTCAAGCTGCCTCTGTACAATAGTTTAACTTGGGTCTAGTTGTTTTCTCATGCACAGTGAACTGTAATCTAACTTGATGTGTAAACTGAGTGTAACCTACTCATAATAAATAGCTAAATCCTGCCGATCGCAAATGGCCAGCTGCTCAAACCATGTTTCAATAAGATGGGAGCTGTAACCCATGTCAACAATGGTTCACTTGAATAATAACTCAGAGGTGCATTGTCTCTCAATACAATGCATATATTAAGATCACACTAACATCACACAGCGATAATTCTAATACAATCACACAGATATTAAATACAGTGAACAATTCAACTAATAATTACAGTCAATCCTAAGGAAAACAGCAAGTCCCAGAATACCTCCGAGGCCAGGTGACTTCTCTTAGCTGAAAGGCAAGCCGTCCAGTGGTTCCTTCCTGTCAATTCAGATGACAGGATGGTGGGTCAGTGTCCTCCATTAACTACAGGGTGATCAGTCTGGTAGAGGTGTCCTTGAATGCAGGCAGGGTGGTCTTGTGCTTTCTGTTTATATTGGTGCTGAGCTCAACATTCATTGGTTAAGCCTATGGGTGTGTTGGGTTACTCCCATGAGTGTATGTTCCCTACTGATAGCTACAGGACATACTGGGTACTGGAATATGCCATCCATTCCTTACAAGCCATTAGACTGTCTCAGTGCCTCACTTTATTTTCTCTAGCTATAACTATAACCTGCCCATTACAGGGGTAGGGGTGGGACATTCTGAACCATTTTTTGGTTCAGACTGCTAGCCAACCCAAGAATGGCAAATATAGCCAATTAAGATCTGCCAAACTAGACTCGTTGTAATTGTACCTTTTATCTTATTCTAGCTAAAATTTGCTACTTTTAAAAATGTCTTTTTTCTCTTTGAAATTGTAGCTTCCTTTTACTACATTTTTACTACTGTATCCTTGGAATCTGGCATGATGTTTGGCAAATAGACCTTCAATATGTACTGACTAAAAGAAAGGAAAGTGACTGACGTGAT
This sequence comes from Tamias sibiricus, assembly GCA_025594165.1. Lineage (NCBI taxonomy): Eukaryota > Metazoa > Chordata > Mammalia > Rodentia > Sciuridae > Tamias > Tamias sibiricus. The sequence continues at coordinate 63,913,603 of CM046663.1, forward strand.
GGCTAAAATTAAATTCACTCTAGGCTGAGAGTGGTGGTGCACACCTGCAATCCCAGCTACTTGGGAGGCTGACATAGGAGAATCACAAGTTCCACTCCAGCCTTTGCAACTTAATGAGACCCTGTCTCAAAAATAAAACATTTTAAAAAGGCGGGAGGTGGTGGTAAGGACGTAGCTCAGTGGTAAAATACCTCTGTATCCTCAGTAGAAAAAAAAAAAAAAAAAATATATATATATATATATATATATTAAAATCATGCTAGGTGGGCAATATTCCAGGCAGGACTATAGGAAAAGGGATCTATGGAGAACTGGAGAAGGAAAAAGAGATCTCTGCAGAAAGCTGGAGAATCCTGCCTGGCAGAAAATTAATACAGTGCTGGGTTGCTAAAAGAAACTAGTTTATAGAAATGGTGATAATGAGAGAAGAAATTTTGTTTTGTGGAGACGCCAATGATGAGATAAGAAAGTTTTCAGTAAAGTTGGCTGATACTGCTGGGCTGGTGGAAGCTATACCATCTCCATTTTGGGAGTGTTTGGCTATTCCTGTTTCCTAACTGAACTCAACAGGCTGTGTCAACAAACAATAGTTCCAAACTTGTCTGGTTCTTGGAAACAAAACAGCCTGGATCATAGTTCTGGAAACAGAACAATCAAATATGGACAATTCTTCCCTCTGTTTACACAAGTATCCACTTGCCACATTAAAAGAAAGAGGGGAATACATTATGTCGCCTACTCAGAATATAAACGGGAGTAGGAATTGGATGGGCTTCGATAATCAAATCAAGCAATTTGTCCTGAAAGATCTACTGAATTTATATCTTGCTCTCCAACTTCCTCATTCTACCCTTATAACTATCACCCCCAAATGCTAACATGGTAACTTTCCCCAAGGATTTGTGGATATGTGAATGTGTTCAGGAAGGGGAATTGATGTTGATGCCATTTCATTGAATTGGCTCACAAGGAATAGGAAGCTGGCAGCACCAACCCACATAGAAAAGTCAAATCAGGCCAAAGAGAAAGATCAGGGCCAGAGGAAGTGTGGGACACACACTGGAGGGGGCATTTCTTTAGAACTAGATAACATGGGCACTTGCCAGCAATACACAACTGCTGCATATGTGAATGAATGGCAAAATGTGAAAGCAAGCAGTTTCCACAAACAAGAAAACAAAAGAGTCTTTGTGTGAGGGGTGGATGTGCTGAGAATGGAAAGGAATCAAACTCCTGGTTTTAAATTATGGAAATGACTATTGAATGGAAAAGAAAATGTATAGCTTAAAAGTTGTGTATGGAGGAAAAAACAAACATATGGCGCAAAGATGCTGTACCTAAGACATGTGAATATACTGCAGGGCAAAGTATTTTCCAGTTCTCTGAGGGAAGGAAAGAATCAAAAACAAATACACACAAATATAGATACAGATACATATTGATTGAGGGAACCAAGGGGAAGTTCACGTAAGTAAGGATTTTGATGAGAATTCTTGGCCATCAGACAATACTTTAATTTTCAGGGTTTGTTTGCCCACTCTTCTTACATTATTTTGTATTATTCAGGGCATCCTCTGAGTCTTGATCATTTTATTTCCTAAATCTATACAACCTTTCAAGATATTTTATGTTGTAAACCATTCCCTTTCTTCATAATTATTGTCAACATCAACCCATTTCTTTAATTGTATTAGTTCCTTAAATGTCCCTCAAACCATCGCAAGTCAACATTCAGAAAGACAAGGGGAAAAAATATAAAAAATTCTTTTTAATTTTCATTTCATCCATGCTACCTAAAGCTCATGAAAATTCTATTCAGAAGTTTCACTTATAGTAACTATTTTTCTACACTTTGTTTCACAAAACTTCAAGTTCAATGCCAGGTGTGGTGGTGCATGCTGGTAATACCAGCAGCTCTCGAGGCTGAGGCAGGAGGATCAGGGTTCGAAGACAGCCTCAGCAAATGATTGTTGCCGCCTGTAGCAATTGCTGCTTGCAGCAATGACACTGCGGGAGAAAATTCGGAGGCAGGATGGAAATGAAAAAGTTCTTTTATTCTTCTCTCCTCTCTCTCCGGCTCCAACAACCTCTCCAACTCCAACTCCAACCACCCCTCTAACTCACCCTCACCCAGTTAAATACTTTTTGCCTTAACAAGGACACGTGCTAACAGCTCAAGCTTACAGGTGCGTCACGCAGTGTTCACAGGCATAAAAAGATTCTTAGATAAATGCATGAATATCAGGTGAAAACACTTGAACACCTTTATGGCTCTCAGCCAGCTGCCATCCTAGCTATCTCCTCAATTAGGGCTCTTACAAATGATCAAAGCCCATAAGTAATTTAGTGAGAACTTGTCTTAGAATAAAATATAAAAAAGGCTGGCGATGTGGTTCAGTGGCTAAGCGCTCTGAGTTCAATCCCTGGTACCACCCCCCCAAAACAACAACAACAAAAAACTTGAACTCTGGTCTTACATATAATTTAGTTGATATTGTCCTTTATGTAATATTATATAGATTGATTAATTATGCAAATTGATTGGTTCTCTCTGAATTTCCATCCATTGTAGTAAAAAACATTTCAGTTCTAGTCAGTGAATTAATAAGAATACATGGAGGAAATATAATTACATGTTTTTCCTTTTACACATCATAGCTCTTCCCAACCTCTTCATGTTGATCACAGGTAATTCCATAAACAAAAAGAAATACATTGCTTCCAATCTCTTTATTCTACCTTTAAAAAGAAGAGCCAAGGAAATGTTCTCCAAAGAATTAATGCAACATTAAATGTAAAATCTGGAAACATAGCCAACACTACAATGATGAATGACAGGATCATTTCAAATGTGCTGAAAATTTCCATTTCTAAGGAGGTAGTCTAGGACTTATTGACATATGTGCAAAACTGTGTGTTTATATATGTATACATATATGTGGTGATGCATGACACAAATTTTTAATAATAAATAATTGGAAGCAACAAAAATACCTTCAATAAGAAGTTGGTTTTATAAATAATGATGCCTTCATACCACGAAGTTGAATGCAGCCACTGCAAGGAATGGGAAGCTTTTTATATAGCAATACAAATGGATCTTTAATATATGTAGTCAAATGAAATGGCAAGAGCAAAGCAATATATATCATGCACTATATAGTGTGTGTAAAATAAAGGATATGTATTATCCTCTGTGTGCATGTGTGTGTGTGTGTGTGTGTGTGTGTGTGTGTTTCTGCTATTATGTTGGAGCATGTATTCCTTGAACACCTACCTTCAGCAAAGGTTTATGGAGTGGTTTATTATAGAGCATTATATCAGCATGGGTACTGATCCATTATATGTAGGTCCTATAACTTACTCAAGCAGAATCCTACTGAAGGTATATTAGTCAGCCTTTTCACCGCTGTGACTAAAAGACTTGATAAGAACAATTACATAAGGAAAAGTTTATCTAGGAGCTCATGATTTCAGAGGCCTCAGTCCATAGACAGTCAGCTCTGTTCCTCAGGACTCAAGGTGAAGCTGACCAACATGGAGGAAAAGTGTGGTGGAGGGAAGCAGCTCAAGACATGATGATCAGAAAGCAGTGAGACTCCACTCACCAGATGCAAAATATACATCCTGAATACATGCCCCTAAGCCCAACTCCTCCAGCCACACCCTGCCTGCCTTCAGCTACCACTCAGTTAATTTCATCAGGGAATTAATTCACTGATTGGGTTAAGGCTCTCATAACCCAGTCATTTCACCTCTGAATGTTCTTGCATTGTCTCACACATGAGCTTTTGGAAGACACCTAATATCTAAACCATAACAGAAGGCAATTTGGATTGATGCCAGTCTTTCCCACTTCCTACTTCATAAAAATATAATACATATTTTTATCAATGTATCTTTAGAATAGATTCCTTGGAGTGGAAATGCTGACTGAAAGATAAAAATCATATGCCATTTTGCTAGATAATGTCAAGTTTCCCTCTGTAGCAGTTGCACCATTTTGAGCTCCCCACAACCTTGCCAACAAAATATCATCAACTTTTGGAGCTTTGTCAATCCAATAATTGAAAAATGCCAGTCTTATTTTTAGTATGTATCTCTCTTATTATGAGCAATACATTTAAAAATATGTCTTTAGGATCTTTGCACTCTTTTTTTTTTTTTTTTTTTTGGGTACCGGGGATTGAACTCAGGGGCACTCGACCACTGGGTCACATCCCCAGCCCTTTTTTGTATTTTATTAGAGACAGGGTCTCACTGAGTTGCTAAGTGCCTCGCCATTGCTGAGGCTGGCTTAACTCCTGCCTCAGCCTCCCAAAGTGCTGGGATTACAGGCCGACGCCGCTGCGCCCGGCAGGATCTTTGCACCCTTTTATGTAAACTTTTATATATTTTGCCCATTTTTCTATCAGATTTTGGGTCATTCTCTTCTTTTTTATGTCTTGGATTTATTAGCCCTATGTCTCTGAAATAACTAATGTGTTTTCCAGTTGTTATTCATCCTTTTATTTGCTTATGGTATTTTTTGATGGGGTCAAAATTTTTTTATATAGTTACATTTATTCATTTGTTATTTAGGTTCATATTAAAAACAAGTTTTCCAGAAACAAGATCTATTAAGAAAAAGATTCTGGGCAAAATGAGTTGCCCGTTGGGGAACACATCAAATAGATAGCTATCTTTGAATAGTATTTTATTTACGCATTCATAGTTGTATTAAACACATCATTAACATACTGAAACAAATAACATATTAAGAAATACTAGCTTTCCTTTGAATATAAGATTACTAAATAATTTTACTTAATATGTTATGGATTTTGATGCCATAGTTTTTCCCAAAGAGCTAGAGCCACTTTTCAAGTTCTCTAAAATTTCCAAGTCCATCATCCAATTTCCAAGTCTGTCATCCCATTTGTTTAAATTGTTTGAAATAAAGCAATTTTTGAGTTAAAAAAAAAAAAAAACAAGTTTTCTCCTAATGAGTGCATGTTTTATTTTTTTAATGGTTACTTCTCTGAAACATTTGCAGTTTATTCTGGGGCATAAGGGGAAGAACAGATTCAATCTGATCAGACCTCACATGGCAAGAAATGTTTTTGCACTATATTTGCAACTACTCTCTAAGTTTTCATTATATAAAAATTGTTTTCAATGAATTTTAAAATTAGAGAAAATTATGAGAAAATATAATTTTTAAATCACAAACTTTCACCTATAAATTTCACTTCTAATAACCTATTTAAGGGAATGATTCAAGATATATGCCCTCCTACAATAGCCCTGGCCCACCTATTTATCCTTCAGATTTTAGCTCAAATTACTTTATCAGCAAAATCTTTCTTTACCCCATGAGAACACATTTGAATCTCCTGTTAAACAATCTTGCTTCAACCTTTGTGGCTTTTATACAGTTTGCAAGTATATATTTGAAGAATCATTTGGTTGGTGACTTCTCCCCACTGAAGTTAGGTACCAGGTTAGCATTGCTTACCATTATACTCCCAGTACCTCTCAGGCAGCAGGGGCTATGGTTTAGATTGGATTTGTCCCCCAAGATTCATGTGTTTGGAGTTTGGTCCTCAGTGTGATTATGTTCAGAGGTAAGATCTTTAAGATAACGAGCCTGAAGATAATCTGAAACTAAACAAAAACATTATTCATATCAATCAGATGAAGGGGACAGGGATAGAAACTAGAAATTAGACTTCTTTGAATAGACTTTGATTTTGTAGATTTCACCTTAAAATCATTTAAATAATTTACATAATTGTATGTCAAAAAGTATTTTAAAACACCAGCAAAAATCAAAAGCAAATGACAAAAATAAATAAATAAATAAGCATGGCTGGTGGGAGGTGCTCAGGTCAACTGGGTCAAGTGCCCTTAGAAGGGATTTGGGACTACCATCTTGCTTCAGCTGCCTGTTTAGTGGTGTGATTTCTCATGGTCACAAGCTTTGCTGCTTTTGTAAACACCTGTAGCTGCCTGCTGCTGCCGCTTGCAGCTATGACACCTATGACACCGCGGGAGAAAATTCGGAGGCAGGATGGAAATGAAAAAGTTCTTTTATTCTTCTCTCTTCTAACTTCTCTCTCCGGCTCCAATAACCTCTCGAACTCCAACCGCAACCACTCTAACTCCAACCACTCTAACTCCAACCAACACCAGCCACTAACCCTCACCGGGTTAAATACATTTTGCTTTAACAAGGACAAGTGCTTACAGCTCGAGCTTACAGGTGCATCACACAGTGTTCACAGGCATAAAAAGATTCTTAGATGAATGTATGAATATCAGGTGAAGCTTGAATATCTTTTATGGCTCTCAGCTAACCGCAATCTTAGCTATCTCCTTAATTAGGGCTCCTACAAACACCATACACCATGTGGTCCTCACCAGAGCTCAGCCAATGCTGGTACTGTGTCTTTGAGCTAATAAGTCCTTTTTCTTTATAAATTTAGTCTGTTCAGCTATTTCGTTATAGTAATGAAAAATGGATGAATTAAAGAAGTTCTCAATAATATAAATAATCATGTCATGAACTGATAAAGATGGATGAACAAATAGATACGCAGATAGATGACAGATAGATAGATAGAATGATAACGTGAAGGCTATATTATACATGGGTCTGGTAGTCTCAGATCTATCCTTGGGACCTAAGCTTAAAAAGATCCTGTTGACCAAAGGACATAAAGAACTGAGAAGAGCTGAGCAAAGAAACACATTTGATACCCAGTCTAGAAACCATCTGAAGAGAAAGCGATGCCTATCTTGATTTTGAGGGTAGGGGAACAAAAGGCATGGAATTTTTTTAGTCATCTTTGCTCTGCTGCAACTAAAAGACCTGGGCAAGAACAACTGTAGTAGAGGAAAGGTTTATTTGAAGGCTCATGGTTTCAGAGGTCTCAATCCATAGAAGGCTGGCTCCAATTCTCAGGGGCTCCATTTCTCAGGGCTCAAGGTGAGGGAGAACATCATGGAGGAAGAATATTGTTGAGGAAAACAACTCACTTGGTAATCAGAAAGCAGAGAGACTCCACTCACCAGTTATGAAATATATACCCCGAAGTCACGCCCCAGGGACCTATCTCCTCTAGTGTATCCTACACGCTTCAGTTACCCCTCAGTTAATCCTGTCAGAGGGATTAATTCACTGATTGGGTTAAGACTCTCATAACCCAATCATCTCTCCTCTAAACATTCTTGCATTGGATCACACATGAGCTTTGGTGGGGTAGCTCACATCCAAACCATAACAGAAACAGATAGGTTAATGGTTCCAACTGGAAGTAGATATCATATCTGTCTTCTGGACAAATATATAAATAGAAATAATGATCAGCACATAAACCTGAGAATTAATATTTTAAGCTCCAGAAGTTGTTCTATTGACCATTCTGGTTGAATAGAAGTATAGAAGTGGGAACTCTATCTCTGTTCTGCCTCTGAACACATACAGTTGACTCTACGGGGGGGAAAAAAATACACAAAAAGAAAAGCTTACTTTGCTCAGAACAACATGAGGTTCTAAGATGATTGAATTTATGTCCTCTCTAACAGAAAGTAACACAAAAGGAGAGAGGGTCCTTCACTCCTTTCCTCCACTTCATCCTCAATCATCATGCCTTGGGGTCTTTGTGCCATGACTTGTGGGGAAAATTGGTCTCTGGAGCCCTTTCCACTGAGAAAGAGACAATGATTAGTAAATAAGGAGATGTGGGCAGCAGCCTCAGCAACTACCTAGCCTTGTCAAGGACAGCCTCCAGCAGGGAGCTCTTACTAAGTACCTGGGAGGCACTCCCAAGGATCTCCTAGGAGAACTGTCCTGCCAGCAGATGCTAGCACCCACCCTGAGCAGATGGGGGCTACAGCCAGAGTGGCCCATGATATATGTGTTCAAAAAGCAGAGAGACTCCACTCACCAGTCATGAAATATATAACCCAATGTCATGCCCCCAGGGACCTACCTCCTCCAGCCATAAAGAATCTGTTGAGATGTTGCTGGGAATAAAATCCATACTTTTATTCCTATCCCACATACAGGGAAATAACAATTTTTAAAAAGAGTATATTAGAATTATGTAATCTATCTTTGCACTACGATCATGCAAAAATGCTTCTTTTCCTCTCCTTTTTTTGTCAAAAACACTGTTTATCTGAATAATATGTGAGACTTAAATTAGAAGATTTTCCTTTTCAAATAATAAATAAGTTAGCAAGCCAGACAAGATTTTCTTAGTTAAAAGCAAATTGAGGAGGGGCTGGGGTTGTGGCTCAGTGGTAGAGCGTTCCCCTAGCATGTGCGAGGCCCTGGGTTCGATCTTCAGCACCACATAAAAATAAATAAAATAAAGGTATTGTGTCCAACTACAACTAAAAAAAAAATAAATATTAAAAAAAGCAAATTGAGGATGTGAAGCATTGGACTAAACAATTCAAGGAGAAAATGCTTTGTCTTCTATTTCTCTCCATCTCAATTTGAGCTACACAATATAAGTTGACCACTAAGTAGTAATTTACTCATGATTATTTTTAGTAAAGCACAAACACCTTTCATTTTCCATTTCTCTAATGTTTTCAAATGTAGTAGTTCAAACTACATAAAAGTGAAAAGAATAGTTAAAGCAAGGATTTTGGGGGAATACTTCTATTTCTTTTCTTCTAATTACCCTTCAACCACCATGCCCCCAATCCCACTTTAACACCACCTAACTTCCCTCCAGCTGATCCCTATTTCCATACTCACCTTCAAAGCTACACTTCTCAAAAGCATTGTTTACATTTTTTTCTTTCTCTATCCCTGATTCACTCCTTAACCCACTACGATCTCACGATCTCACGTTTGCTCCTATTGCTCTACCAAAATCACTTCCCCTAAGATTATTTGTCTCTCTCTCCCATAGGCATGATTTCTCTGAAGAATTTACACTGATAACCACTTCTCTTTCCCCTTACTTCTACAATTCAATCCTCCTTCATCCTTGGCCACTCTTTTTCCTAGCTCAGTTCCAGTAAGTGTTGACGACCCTCATGCCCAAGTCACGGGTCCCTTCTTCTTTTACTCTGTACATTCACCTCAGAGGGTGAGCAGGTAACCTGATAGAGCGAAGAGGACCAGGAAAAATCACCCAGTGAAGGGAAAATCTGGCATCTAAAGGGAAACCCAGCTCCAGTTCATTATTGTTCTACAGGAATACAAAATAAATGTTGTCAGAACTTCTGGTTTTTCAACAGCATCTTCAAATCTGGATTATGTAGAATCTCTTGATTAACACATGCCTGTGATCATAGTGTCTCTGGAGGCTGATACAGGAAGATCACAAGTTCAAAGCCATCCTAAGAAAATTAGTGAGGCCCAAGCAACTTAGTGAGACCCTGTCTCAAAATAAAAATAAAAAGGACTGGGGATGTGGCTCAGTGGTTAAGTGACTCTGAGTTCAATCCCTGGTACCAATAAATAAATAAATATTGGTAACGAAATCCACATTTTTAATGATTGAAAAGGCCAGTGCCACTTCACAGAAGACATAAAATCAACAAATATATGAAAAAATGTTCAACATCTCTACAGAAACACAAGTCAACTACTCTATGATTTCATCTAACCCCAGTCAGAATGGCAATTATCAGGAATATAAGCATCAATAAATGTTGGCGAGAATGTGGGGGAAAAGGTACACTCATACATTGCTGATGAGACTGCAAATTGGTGCAACTGCTCTGGAAAGCAGTATGGAGATTCCTTGAAAACTTGGAATGAAACCACCATTTGACCCAGCTATTCTACTCCTTTGTTTATACCCAAAGGGCTTAAAAGCAGCGTAATACAGTGATGCAGCCACTTCAATGTTTATAGCAGCTCAATTCACTATAGCTAAACTATGGAACCAACTGAGATGCTCTTAAACAGATGAATAGATAAAAAAAATGTAGTATATATACACAATGGAATATTATTCAGCCTTAAAGAAGAATGAAATGATGGCATTTGCAGGTAAATAGATGGAGTTGAAGAATATCATGCTAAATGAAGTAAGCCAATCCCAAAAAACCAAAGGCCAAATCTTTTCTCTAATATGCAGATGCTGATCCATAATGGGGGTGGGGTGGCTAGAGAAGAATGGAGGAACTTCGGATTGGGCAGAGGGGACTGAGGGGAGTGGCAGGAGTGTGGGAGTAGGAAAGACGTTGGAATGAGATGGACATTATTACCCTGTGTACATGTGTGATTGCACAAATGGTGTGACTCTGCATCGTGTACAGAGAAATGAGAAGTTGTGCTCCATTAGTGTACAATGAGTTGAAACGCATTCTGCTGTCATGTGTAACCAATTAGAACAAATTTTAAAAAATAAAATAGGTGAAAAATTGCTGTTATTTCTGAAATAATTATAATTTAATAGTTTGATATGTCAGCACTCTAATAAAATAGGATCATACTTCAAAGGTTCACATTCAAGTCCTGTTCATCTACTATTAAATTATATACATCAAATACCTATATTACATATTATGCACAACCTATAATGGATCATTGTGTTGGCTATAAAACTATATGGATATATGTTCATATATACAATGTTGATCCATAAGGGAAACTGAGGGACAAATTGATAAAGAAACAGAAAAGTTATTTGGGCTGATCAGAGTTGCAACTTTGGAGGCATAAATTCAAGCAGGTTGAACTTGTTCTCTGAGGTCTTAGAGACTTCATACACAGGTCCAAGGCGAAAAACCATGAGTGAGTTTGGGAATTACATTGGTAAGTTTTCAAGTATTTACATTGGTGCAGACAGGGTAGAAAACTGTCTTCTAAGAAATGGAAGGGGTAAGACTATACATAAAATTCAAAAGTTTATTTGGAGGTAGATGTGACTGGAGCCTGGTCTCTCATGTCCTCTTGGCCTTTGTATTTTGGGGCACTTCAATCTGCCTTTATCTGTTTGATTCTAATTTTCTACGATATTCCCATGGACATATAAAATATATATGGAGATGTGTGTATATATTTTTCAAAGGTACCAAGGTAAACTCTTTCCACATTCTGCTTAAAGAAATTCTAAACATTAAAAAAGAAATAAAACACCAGTGCCAACCAAAGTCACCCAAATATGCCTACTAGAATGGGTTTGCTTGCTCTGCTTTACTCTTCATTTTCCCTTTTCATAATTGCACTCATGCCCCTATAGTTTTACCATATTGAGACCAACTCTCAATTATTTGCCACTAGTGTAGCCTTCCTTTTTAAGCTCCAGATGCTGACATTCAAATGCCTACCCAACATTTTCACATGGATATCTTGAAAGTAGGTAGTCAGTATGTCTAAAGTAGAATTCATGATCTCCTACCCAGATTAGAAAACATTATCTGTTATAAAAGATTAATAAGACTTTTTGTTGACTCAGAAGAGCATCCATGAGAAGATATGACAGTAAGGAAGATGTCAGCTCAACACAAGGCAGAGGTTTTACCTGCTGGGCCTGCTGTGGTAGATGCTGTGAAAACCAGGTCTTCCTTGAGGAAGGAGGGACTTGTTCCACTAGCTGCAGAACAGTGCCAGAAGATGATTCTCATATTTTAGCCTTCCTTAGAGACTACCTAAGATAGAGAAAATTGCTTTGCCCAAGATGGTACCTCCTTCCAAGGAAAGCTAAAATCCATGGTCAAGATATAGGTTTAGGGCTGGGGTTGTGGCTCAGTGGTAGAGCGCTCGCCTAGCACGTGCGCAGCCTGGGTTTGATCCTCAGCACCACGTAAAAATAAACCGCACTGTGTACAACTAAAGCAAATTAAAAAAAAGATATAGGTTTAAAGGACTGGTCATCCAGCCCAAACTCATGACAACTCTGAGGTGCCATTGCAGGCCCAAGCTTGGCACCTATCTAGCTGAATCCTTCACTGGGACTCCATGGTGGCAGGACTTCTCCCTCTGCTTAATCCTGGCCCTTATAACTTTCCTCAAATAATGACAGCAAGGATGATGATTCCTAATAAGTGTCATGCACCTTAATTTCCCCCTCTGAGTTACCTGAGATAATTGCCAAATATGGAATGGCTGCTAGGAGTGACCAACAAGAAATAGGACAATTACTTTTTAATATATTTTTAAGACATTGATGGACTTTTCTTTCATTCATTTATTTATACGTGGTGCTGAGAATCAAACCCAGTGCCTCACATATGCTACGCAAGTGCTCTACCACTGAGCCACAACCCCAGCTCCAGGACAATTATTTTAATGTTGCAGAACAGATGTATATTTTGGATTCCTCCACCATTCCTTTCTAATATAAGATTTTATGATTCTAAGTTTTGGGTATTGGAAATCATACAATTAACATATTTTATTTATAGAGTACTTTATATATTACATGTGCTATTTCATTTCAGTCTCACACACAAAAAATGAAGTAGATAGGCGTATTAGCCTCATTTTATAGAGGAAAAAACAGAAATTCAGAAACATTAGTTGACCCAAGATCACATGTTTATTAAACAAGGAATTTAGTACTTTAACCTATTTCCTCTCACTTCTTACGCTAAATGAAGTTTTCTCTTACTGTATGAATTATTTGAAAGAATTATGGCTATCCATAAAAGTACTGCATAACCAAAAATGATATTAAATTTTTAATCTACTTTGCTGTCACCAGTGCTATCATGAGTATTTTTTTTCTAAATTATTGAAAATACAGCTGTATTTCCATTTGCCAGGTCTAATTCCATTCAAGAATTTTGATGGGCTCTTTGAGACTTATAGGATTCCTTTATTATTTCACTTGATTCCACATGAATCTGTCTTTCTGCTCAGTTGTACAGGAATGTCCTATGATATATACCTGGCAGTACACATTTCATCATCTTCAGACTGCTAGTACCAAAGCCAGAGATCCCTGAGTGAAATTTTGCATGGAGGTAAGAACATTACAAATGCAGATGAGGCAAGATTTGCACAAAAAGTATTTCTGAAATTAAAAATTAGCAGGTAGATGCTATTTTAGTAACTGCCAAACCAGACAAAGCAAAGACTAGCCCTTTAGGTTGCTGGAACTTGAGATTTGGCATTAGAAGAAAAAAATAAAACCTGTACAAAAGCCAGTCAAATGCCCTGCTATCACCCTGAGATTTACATTAGATTCTGAGAATGGTTAGAGCACTGAAGAGAGATGAGACAAAGCATCTTCCCCCAGCTCCAGATCATATCCTTTGACACAGTAGTATAATCCAAATTAACTTTACAAGAACAAAATTGAATCCAGTTTTTCTGTAATCTAACCAGAATTTATTAGCCTTCCCATGAGTGAAGTCATGGCCTTTCAACAACCTGCTTTATTGTCAGACAAAATATTCATCCCAAAAGTAAAAATGGTAGTTTATACTCTATTTTGTTATACTCTATTCTGTGGAACTCCCTTGGAGGATCCATAAGGAGGGAAGGGGGTGGCTATTTTAAGGAAACTACAGGAATATAGTCCCTCCTATTTCAAATTCATATTGTATCTTTAAATAAATCTTTACTTAAAATGTGTTATCCAAATAAGGAAAAAAATTTTGAAAATACTCTAGTAAATGACACAAACCTACAATCTTAAGGCTGGAGTGCCTACAAGATACAGTGAGTAGGACAGCAGCATCACCTCCACTCCTTCCCAGGAAGTTGCAGTCTGGCTTTGAATCTGGCTGTTGTTACTTCCTAGCTACCTACAATAACTTACCTGAGACTCATTGTTTCATCTGGAACTTGTGGTTCATAATTCTCTCTATATAGGTTCCTCAAAAGAGTAGAAATGGAACCACCAAATGACCTGGCTATATTACTCCTTGGTATTTATTCTAAAGAATGAATGTCGGTGTGCTACAACTATACATGCATACCCATGGTTATAGCAACACAGTTCACAATAGTCAAACTATGGAACCAGCCTAGGTGACCATCAATGAATGAGTGGGTAAAGAAAATGTAGTATATGTACACAATGGAGTTTTATTCAGCCATAAAGAAGGAAATTATGTCATTTTCAGGAAAATGGATAGAACTTGAGAACATCATGTTAAGTGAAATAAGTCAAACCCAGAAAGTCAAGGGTTACAGAGGAAAAACAAAAAGAAAGATGGGCATGTATCTCATGAAGTTCAAAGGAAGATCAGTAGGGTAAAGGCACCAGGAAGATGGAGGAGGGGAGGAGAAAGGGGAGATACTAGGGAATGATATTGGCCAAGGTATATTGTTATAAAGTGTGCATGTATGAAAATGTAACAACAAATCAATCCCATTATGTACAACTATAACACACCAATAACAAATGTGGAAAAAATTACCTCCTTATGGGGTTGTTATAAAGATATCATGAACTATTATATGCCAGTCTCCCTCATCACAGCTCCCTCCAACTTGGTGGCATCTTCTGACTTTGCAGTTCTATAGCTGCTGGTGCCCCTGATGCCCCTCCCTACACCTATATCAGGTGCCTATATATATGCACCTACATCAGCCCCATTGACCTTCATCAGTCTCTTGTTGCCTCATCTACCACCAGAACTTACTGTGGTGGGTAGAAAGAGACTTTGTAGTTATGAATTCCAAGTGTACTTTGTAATCATTTTTATTCTAGGTAATAATGAAATAATTGTATCAGGCCAAATTAAGGGCTTTGTATGCATCATTTCATTGAATCCTCACTACAATGTTGAGTTTGGTATTGATATCTCCTCTGTTAATCTGCTTTCTGTTGCTGTAACAAATATCTGAGACTGGATAACTTATAAAGAATAAAAGTTTATTTGGCTCATGGTTGTGGAGGCTAAGAAGTCCAAGAACATGGCACCACCATCTGCCGAGCATATGGTAGGGCTTTCTTGCTGCATCATAACATGGTAAAGGGCATTGCATGGCAAGACAGAGCAATCCTGCAGCTGCTTGCTTCTCTTCCTCTTCTTATAAAGCCATCAAGGGTGTCCTAGCTAATCCTGGTTACCTCCCAAAGGCCCTACCTCCAAATACCATTAACACATGAATTTGGGTATTAAGTGTCAAACACATGAACTTTTGGAGGACACATTCAAACCATAGGACCTCCTTTATGGAAATAATAAAAAAAAAAAAAAAAGTGAAGCTCACCTTTCCTAAAATCACTGCACTTATAAGTGACGAAACTAGTGTTTAAGATTCTAGCCCCAACATCTGAACTCTTAATTGATGCTCCACACTGCTTTTTCTAAGCCCTTCAAAATGAAAACTGTCCTACTTGAGGTCATCTAAAAGTTTCATAAAATATCATACAATCTATAGATAAAGTTTGCATAAACCACCTAATTCAGCAGCAAGATCTCTAGCTGCATAGAATGTCTGGGACCTGTACATATCTACGGCAAATATGGAAACCTGGCTACAGTTGGAAGAAGGATCCTGCTGGGAACCTTACTCTGACCATTGGGATCACCCACTTCAAACCTAAGGAGTCAAAGTAGACAAAGTAGTCAGTTCTAACTGGCATGATTTCAAGTTTTCTTGAAAAGCAATAGACAATGAATATTTATAGAGTCAAGAATTATAACCTGGAAAATAAGTTATGGAAATAATCAAAATGCAGTTTCTAGGATTCAGGCAAACTGGAGTCCATCCAGATGCCTAGGAGAGAAACAAGTCAGACATTAGTAACCTAAACTATTCTAAATTAATTTAATAGAAGCAATTTCTCAAATACAGTGAAAACAGTCTGGATGTACATAGTTTACAACCTCTTGAGGAAAGCACGCAGAAAAGCCAAGACAACTTTCCCAGAAATAAATCAAAGGTTTTACCAATGACATTCACAGCTGAGATATGGGACAGAAGAATGACGTTATAGGATAAGCAGAAGAATAGAATGGTTTCTGTCCAGAGCCAGAGTTCCTGTAAATACATTTGACATTGGGAATTTAAGAACTATTACAGACACGCATGGCTTAAAATATCACAGCCTATTTGAGGGACCTAAATTACAAATAAAACAGTTAAATGTTCTTTGTAACACTAAACATTTCTGTAGGTGGCTTAAAAGGACAAAGAGAGATGATACTATTATTTCTTTCCAGTTTCACAAGCCACCACACCTCTCTGTTGCATACTACTTAGCAAACTAGATTCAGGGCACTGGGTCTCAGTTACCCCCCAAGAGTCATTGAAAATGAGGACATGATTATTAGAAATACAGGGAAAAAAACAGTGACAATGCTTGTAACAGAGAATGTGTTACAAACAAAAGACAAGCCCAGATTATAATACTACAATAGTAGGTCTGTGTCATTAGACATTTGTCCAAACACACAGAATGGGGACACCCAGAGGGGACATCATGGACTTTGGGTGAAAATAATGTGTCAAGGGGCTGGAGTTGTAGTTCAGTGGTAGAGTACTGGGTTCAATTCTCAGCACCGCATATAAATAAAATAAAGGTCCATCAACAACTAAAAAAAATAAAAACTTAAAAAATATAATGTGGGCTGGGGTTGTGGCTCAGTGGTGGAGCACTTGCCTAGCATGTGTGAGGCCCTGAGTTCGATTCTCAGCACTGCATATAAATAAAATAAAGGTCCATCAACAGCTAAAAAAAAAAAAAAAAATACTTAAAAAATATAATGTGGGCTGGGGTTGTGTCTCAGTGGCAGAGCGCTTGCCTAGCATGTGTGAGGCCCTGGGTTTTATTCTCAGCACTGCATGTAAATAAATAAAATAAAGGTACATTGGCAACTAAAAATATTTTTTAAAAAAATAATGTGTCAATGTGAGTTCACCAATGGTTATGAAAGTGCCACTCTGGTGTGGGGGCTGTTGATGGGCAGAGAAGCTGTGTATATGTGATGGTAAGGAGTATATGGGAACCCTATTTTCTGTTTAACCCTATTTCTGTTTAATTCTTTAAAACTAAAGTCTTTAAAAGAAAAGAGCTAGCCCATGCATCACTTGATAGAGGTCCAGACTCATAGAGGTCCAGAGACAACATCCTAAGTAATAGAAGATGAGCAAACCAAACTCTACACTCCACCCTGCACATCCCACTTGTTCCATTACACCACAGGAGGCACAGAAGATCTGTACCTCCTTCTATTCCTCGAATTGTTTTCAACGAGTTGTCTACTCTTTAAAAAAAAATGAAGTATATCTATTTTAAAAGAAATATTTACTGTGTAAAGGGTTAATAAAATCCATTATTAATTTTTTTTGTTTTAATTAATTATACATAACAATAGAATGCATTTATGTACTTTGATATACATAGATGGGATATAATTTCTCATTTTTCTGAGTGTACATGTTGTAGAATCATATTGGTCATGCAGTCACATATATACATAAAGTAATAATGTCTGCTTCATTCTACTATCTTTCCTATCCTCACATCCACTCCCCTTCCCTCCCTTCACTTCCCTCTACCTAATCTAAGGTAATGCTATTCTTCTCTAGTGCCCTCCTCCTTACTGTGAATTAGCATCCGCATATTAGAGAAAACATTTGGCCTTTGGCATTAGTAAGTTTTTAATTGCAAACTCAACAGTTATTCTGAAAATTAGTCTATAAGCTTCTCCCTTTTCTAAAGATTAACAAAGCACACAATAATTTTAGCACTTATGGAAAAAGTTCAAAATTGTATGATGGGTACATGAGAATATATTGTACTTTTGTATCTGTTTAAAAAAAGTGTCCCTGCCAAGTGTAATGGTGCACACCTGTAATCCCAGAGGCTCTGGAGGCTGGGACAGGAGGATGGCAAGTTCAAAGCCAACTGAGCCAGTCCCTCAGCAACTTAGAGAAACCCTTTCTCAAAATAAAATATTAAAAAAGGTTTGGGGATATTGCTCAGTGGTTAAGCACCCTGGGTTCATTTCCCAGTACCAAAAAATATATATATATATATATATATATATATATATATATATATATATATATATATATATATTGTTCCTAATATAAGATATGAAGGTTTGTGTGGTGTGTCTCAACTAAAAAGTGAAAGTAAGTACAATTTTCCCTTAGTGTCTGTGGGGGACAGGTTCCAGGACCTGCTGCAGACACCAAACTCTGCAGATGCTTAAGTTCTTTATATAAAATGGCATAGTATTCACATGTAACCTATGCACATTCTCCCGCCCATAACACTTTAAATCATCTTTAGGTGACTTACGATAAAAAGTCTGTACGTGTTCAGCAAAGGCACACTATTTTTCCAAATATTTTTGATCTGTGATTACTCCAATCTGTAGATGCAAAACCCACAGACACAGACAGCTGATAATACATATCTGCTTAATATATGAATAACTCCATATAAGGTAATTTGATTGCTATAAGATTGCGTTATGATAGTCATAGAAAAATATTCTGTATTCTATAGCACATCAACCAAAAATATAAAATAGTATTTAAAAATATAAGTTCAGGAACGAGACTGCCTTGGGTTGCATTCTACCTATTCACTTCTTAGTTGTTGTAACTTTGAAAAAGTTATTTATTCTGCTCAAACTCCAATCTCTCCTCTAGGAAATAGAAATAACATCACAATATTATATGATGTAAAATGTGTGAAGTCATAGCAAAGTGTCTGGTTCATAATACATGCTCAGTAAACATTAGCTATTATTAATATTCCAAAGTTCTTTATTACTCTAAAATTAAAGTAAGCAATAAATCCAATGGATATAATCCAGGTAGAGAAATATTTCGGAGATTCATAATTCAGAGACTAAAAACCATTTCCCTATGTCTTCTATTTTTCTAAATTGAATATTTAGAATTTCTGAAGCACTCACAAAAATATAAAAGAAATTATAAAATCTCTAACATTGCTTTTTAACCTAAACAACCTAAAGAAAGTTTTGCCATTGAATCAATAAATATCCAAGCTGGCCTTCCCGCCAAGCTTTTACTTTCTACCAGGATAGCAGCATCTCCTCTGCACAGGTGTCCTGCCCCTGTGCTTAGCCAGGGACTTGTAGATTGGGAGGACTCTCTCCACTCTCTCTCCTAGGATGGGATGTCTGGAGAGCTAGGTTATCAAGGTGCTCTGTGGCTTTCTTTTTTTTTTTTTTTTTTTTCCGGATCTCCCTGCTAAATGTCAGGCTAGTCTGTGGGTCCATTGCTGACCTTGACCTTCACCTTGACCAGAACTATAACTTTGAACTACCACAGCCACTAAGTCTTCCTCACTTATTTGCCACCGCCTGGCGATTTCTGCTGGGAATGAGGTTTTTTCCACACTTGCCTCCAAACCAAGTGAACCACCACTGGCAGGAAGCTGCAGGTTTTTCATGTTCTGCAATGCCTTAGAAAACTTCTGAATGGATCCAGCTTATAGGAATGGGGCACAGGATGGGAGAAGGCCAAGCAAGAACGTCATTCACTCCAACCCTCTTACCTAACATTTTTTTTCATGAATAACTGCTTCTCAACTTGTATGCTTCTGGTCAATTTCAAGAGCATGGAGATAGTTGTTTTTGACAATTTTCTCCAGGTTTATTGTTATATTGTGTTTAATCAGAAAACATAGAACAATGTTTTATCATAAAAGATAAATAGTAGGACATGTTCTATGTAGTGTTTATATGATGATTTATATTCCCAAACATTCAAACTATTCAACTTCTTCAAGGAACAAGAATTCTGAAGACTAGTAGGTACTAAGCAATAATTCATTATTCAGAAACTCTCTTTCATCTCAAAAACATCTTTTCCAAAGGATAATTACCATCATTTTTTTTTAAAGCAGGATTCTAGAAGTGTACTTTTGGAGTGTTTGATGGCTGGATGAGACAAAAAGTCTCTGAACATAATTACAAGAAACCAGGTTGAGACTCTAAAAATAAGTATAATTGACTACAGAACCCAGATTTATCAAAAAATATTTATGCTCTTAGACAAAAGTGTTAAAAAGGAGCTCTCTGGGATTAAGTTCAAGGCTGTGTGTACACACCAGTGCACACTAAACCGTAGTTCAGCCAATCCTTTTATTTTCTGTGCCATTGTAAGTCCTGATCACAAACTCATCACAGCATTGTCTAGAAAAGTTCACTAGGAAAGAATAGAAGACAAAAAGAAGAGGAGGAGGAGGAGGAGGAGGAGGAGAGGAGGAGAAGCAGCAGCAGCTCATTTCAAAAAAAGTAGTTTGCAAAACAGGGAGTCAGACCTCCAACTGAAAGGGAAGCAAGCTCAGAAGGAACAAAGAGGGGCTGAAATACCAAGACCATCCCTGCCCAGACATCCACATTCACCCACTATGTAAAATAGGGATTCAGGCACTCAAGAAGCCCTGCTTCCTGGCTAGATGGTTGACTGGTTGGCTGTTGGTTGTAGTTCACTGGTCAGGGAAACTATTTATTTTGGCAGTTGAAACAGGAACATGCCCAGACAAGGGCTGCAAATTTTAGTTTGTGATTCTTCCAGGAACAAAGAGTAGTGTATGACCCCTCGTCAGTAAATGGCTACCAGACTCCATTTTGAATTTAGGCCCATTAATCTCCTGGGACCCTCCTCAGTGATTCAGCTTTTCTTAACAGTTCACATGAGCCCACAGGATAATTAAGGCAGCCTAAATTAGATCAGCTGTACTCCACCTCACTACTTTTGAACATTTGACATAGAACTCCAAGCTTTTTCTTTGTTTAGAGTAGAATCCTGTGTTAGAACTGAAAGCACAAAAACCACACAGAGATCGCCTTGTAAAAAAGGGGGGGGGGGGTTATTAAGGGAAGGGGAAAAGGAGAGAAAGGAGGAAAGGGAAGAAAGGAGAGGGGAACGGGAAAGGGGAGAAAGGAGGACGGGGAGAGGGGAGAGCTGGTGAGAAGATGGCGGTGAAAGAGAGAGAGAGCTTCTAGACTGGCAGGGGCTTAAGTACAGAGGGGCGGGAGCATGACTTGTATGTCTGGATTGGCTCAGAAAGGGAGAGCCCCCCTGGGGCAAATTCACAAGAGAGGGGAGTATTCCCGGGATCAGCAAGGGTGGGGACTCAAGCCCGCCAAAGGTGAATTCTCCTGAGAGATGGGCACTTCCGGGAAGGCACCTGGGGGTATGGCCTGACCGCCCGATTTTATCTAACAAGAACTTAGACAAAATTACCCAAAAGGCAACTGGAGGGTGTAATAAGTGTGAAATTCATGTTATGAACTGCATCCATGTAATTGCTCTGATCTTTGAATAAAGTTATGTAATTTATATGAATGTGTTCTAATGATCTGGCATCAAATTGGATAGAAAGTGACAGCTTGCCAGGAAAAGCCATAGAGTATACAATTCCTTACTACTGCAGAAGGAAATGGAAGAGGGTATCAAGATTTCTATACCTTCACAGGAACCGAGAAAAAAAAAGTAATAATTTTTAAGGCTGATAATTCACCCTACATTCTCAATATAGTAAAATTGGTATTTTAAAATGTTTTCTTTTTTTTCAAATAAACATATGCAAGTTTCAAAGTGAGTGAACAGATGCCAAACAGAGAAAATGTTCTTTTAACGAAGAAAAGTACAGCACATTGCAATGAGGCCCTCTGCTGTAATTTTTTGATACTGCACCAACCCGCCTAATCTCCAATGGTTTGCAGTGTCAATCAATACTTCAACAAAGTTTTGAGGGGAAAAAATGACTTAAGTCCATCTACAAAGTTAATCTTCCAACTGCTTCAAAATTGAAGTGATTGATCCTATGTAATGTTATTCAGAACATCGTGTTTGAGGAGCTATATAAACGTCAATAAATCCCTTTGTGACAGTATTATTTATTTAAGAACAGATTTTCATTATTTATTTTGTACTCTATTTAAATATTTCCAAAAGGAGATTATAGTCTTGCCAAGTGGTTTCCACAATTATAATATTCCACCCAATCCTATGGCCAAAAAATATATATATATTTTAAATATTAGAAACTCTTGTGTTCCAAAAGGCCATTCCTATTAAAGTATCTTTATATCCTGGGAAAAGATACCAAGAACTCCAGAAAATTAACTAAATAATTCACATGAGACTAAAACCAGTGCCATTTGGTTATGATTTTTAAGTTTCCAGGACCAGAGTTAAACTTACAGGGAAGTAAATAAATTTTTACTTACAGAGTCCCCTGTGAGTGCTGGGGGTGGCCAAGGGTTATGAAACATTTTAGATGGAGAGAAGTCAAGTTTGCAATAGGAAAGCATTTCTATGTAAGCATTTCTGATAAATTGCCTCAAGAGAATTTAAGAAAAAAAGAATCCGAAACTTCAATGTTCGGGTAAGTTACTAGGATTTATTTTCCTATGCTAAATATACTGTGCCTGTTTTTCACATTTTTAAGTCTATGTCATTTTTTTTAATATACATATATATAATTTTTTAGTTGTAGGCAGACACAATACCTTTATTTTACTTATAAATAAAGGTATTGTGTGCTGAGGATCAAACCCAGGGCGTCGTCACACATGCGAGATGAGCGCTCTACCACTAAGCCAAAGCCTCAGCCCCAAGCTTATGTTATTTTTCTTAAAGAGAATCATGGAAATGTTGTATGAGCCCAAACTCGAAATCTGAATCCAATCTGTCTTATACTGTCCTAGTTAGAAAATATTATTTCACTTTTATTGGGGTCATCTTGTATTTTTTAAATGATTATAAGAGCAATTTTGATATCAAGACTTAATAATGACCTAAAAAGGCATTGATAAAATACTTAGTACAACTGTGTGTGTGTGTGTGTGTGTGTGTGTGTGTGTGTGGTGCCAGGGATCAAACCCAGGGTCTTGCACATGCTAAGCAACTGCTCTACCACTAAGCTAAATCCCCAGTCCATAAATAATTTTTTTTTTTTTTTTTTTTTTTTTTGGTACCGGGGATTGAACTCAGCGGCACTCGACCACTGGGCCACATCCCCAGCCCATTTTTGTATTTTATTAGAGACAGGGTCTCACTGAGTTGCTAAGTGCCTCGCCATTGCTGAGGCTGGCTTTGAACTCGCGATCCTCCTGACTCAGCCTCCCAAAGTGCTGGGATTACAGGCGTGCGCCACCACGCCCGGCTACCATAAATAAGGAAAAGAAAGAATTAATGTCTGCCCAACAATCATGTCACCCACCATTCAGGAGCTCTTGATATTTATATAGGAGCAAAAGTGCTGGCTTTGGATCAAATAAACCTAGATTTCAATCCTGAGTTCATTATACGCTATACACGTCATCTTCATCAAGTCAGTTGTGCCTTGCCAATAGGAAGCATTTGATAACTCTTTGTTGAATGATTAAATAAATAAATTCATAACCCCACACACTGTCCAGAAAACTTTAGCAAATATAGTAGTTCAGTTTATTCCAATTTTAAAAACTATTTGTTGCACATGTCTTAGGAGAACAGTATTGGGCCAAAAGGTGAGAATGCAAGAGTTTAAGCAAAGCACTATTTGAATTAAAAAAAGGATTTGTGAAGTCAGGTACTGTGATGCATACCTATAATCCAGCTACTCTAAAGGCAGAGGCAGGAGGATCTAGAGTTCAAGGCCAACCTGGGCAACACAGCAAGGACCCATTTCAAAAAAATAAATAAATATATTTTAAAAGGATTTGTATTTGGTTGATGAGATTGGAAAAGACTCTTCTGGAACAACAACAACAACAACAAATCCTTAAAGATGGAACCCTCAAGCATTATTTGGATTAGACTTGGATAATAAGGAAGGTGAAGCAGATGAAAACATTTCAGTCTGAGGGACAACACACTAGGCCAAGACTCAGCAATGAGAAAGTGTGGGGAACAACTGTTCTGGGAAATGTCAGCAGCCTTGCTGGCTTGTGGCGTAGAGAATTCATGGAAGACTGGACAGGAGGCATCCAAGGGTCCTATCACTACTTCAGTTAGTGATCCTTCCCATGCCAGAGATACTCACAAAATTCCCTGTTAATGAAAGTTCACACAACCACCATTATGAATCACACTTGACTTTCTCTATAAACAGTGCTTTTAATTGGTACAAGGAAATATGGAACTTAGCATAGATTATCTAAATCAACTACAATTAAGCTGTTTTACTTCAAGGGTTGAGAGGGGACTTTATTTTTTAATTCAATCTTGTATTCAAAAATGGATAATTGGGCTGAGGTTTTGGCTTGGTGGTAGAGTGTTCACCTAGCACATGTGAGGCACTGGGTTCAATCCTCAGCACCACATAAATAAAATAAAATAAAGGTAAACATACATGGAGTATAACTTATAAAAAATGGATAATCTACAACTTTGTTGAAGACTGACTCCACTTACACAGAGATCATTTGGATTTCAAGATTATGTTAAAGATATTGATTGGAGGATAACAAGGGAAGGGAGCATCATGGGTTTGAATTGACCATGTAAGTTTTCTAGCAGATCATCAGAAGGGAAATGTCAGGCAAATGTCAACAAAGATGGATGAGTAAAAGAAGAACATGCCATTGTTGTTGGCATAATACCAACAACAATGGATCAGATTTGACTTTCAAATTGGCCTCTGCCATGTGCCAACTATGTGAGGCTGGGCAATTCATCTAACTGTTCCATGCCTCAGCTTCCACTTCCATAAAACAAGAAGCAACATCATAATAATAAAATATAAAATATAGCCAGTGCTATATTGTATTACTATCTGCCCATAGATTTTTTTTCACCCTAGAGTCTTTGGGCCTGGCCTCTTGATGTGTTTTATACAATTGAATGTGACGTGTGTCATTTCTCTTTCCTTTGAGAATAGCATGCCCCTAAGGAAGCAGCTCTTTCAGCCTGGATGTTAGAATGAAGAGGACACAGGAAACAGACATACAGCTGACCTATGGCCTAATGTAAATGACAAGCTCTGTCATTGTAAGTCACAGAGATCTGGGAACTTGTCTCTGCTGCCAAGCCAAGTGATACGTTGTACAGCCCACTGCACATATACGATATGGAACTTGCATAAAATATTTTAAAGTGTGTTATAATGTTCTGTCCCTTCCCATACATCAAACTACTCATTCTCTCTTCACAGGTACTGGCAGATCAGAGAACTTGGAATTAGGGATGTAAGAAAGTAAGGGAGAAAGCTGCAGCTCCCTCTCGTGTATCTCTGCCATTGTCCCCCAAATATAAACCTACCACCCCATTACCAGTTCCTATCTCATCTCCTTACCCTACTGCATAAAATAATCCTAGGTTTTTGTTATCTGTGATATAAATTCTCATGAGAATATTGAAGAGAGAAAATATCTTTAAATGATACAGCTTTTCATGTTAGTGCTGGCCCCAGTTCTTCTGACAAAGTGTTCAGAACTGCCTGAATCTGGTTTTCCTTCCCTATTTTGATTAAATTTTATTTGAATGCTTTGTTTAGCCAAAGTTTTGCCAGAGCTTCCATGTAGAATCCTGTTTATACTTAAAGAATTCCATGCAAAACAATTTAAAAGTAGCTTTTCTTAAAAAAAAAAAAAAAAAGACACTTTAAATAGTAGCAAATAAATTTAGACTAAGCTGGATGAAGAAGTAACCATTCAGATAGCAGAGAAAAGTTCAAGAGATGGCACCATGGTTCACATAATGGCTAGGGAGGCAGATGGGCCAATCACTGGGCCTAAGAATGAGAAGATCTTTGTTACAAAAGGTGCCTGAGACTACCACTTCTGCATGATAAAGTTGAAAGACAATCCTAGTCTTAGAAATTATACAAACTTAGGCAGGTTTGAAGCTCAGCTCCCACACAATCTCTGTGCGACATTATGTCACTTGCTTGAAACTTGCTTTCCTCACCCAAGAAATTAAGGAAGGCAAAAGCTAGCTCACAAGATTACTGTTAAGTACCAAATGGAATAAAGCAAGTGAAGTACCTAACAATACGTGGATGATAACACCTGCTCACAATTTTTTCATTTTTCACTTTTATTTTTTGTCATTAATCTTCTACTCTCTGTATCCCAAACCACTATTCAGCAAAACATGGGCAAGCACTTTTGTTTCTAGGATGAGAGCCTCCTACAGAGTAACAAAAGGAACCACAACCTACCCATAAAGACGGAGATATGATTTTTAACAGTTCAAAAAATAATAAATAAATAACAAGTATGCATGCATTTATATGTAGATAATTTTTTCTTAACATATTTTTATATTATATATATATATATACATATATATGGCCACACACACATACATGCACACACATTTGAAATATGTAGAAATAAATATATAGAAATAAAATCACATATTTTCCAAAAGTGACACATCATCAGTTCTATATTTCTCTGCATGCCAACTTTGAATTCCCTAGGAACTACAAAGAGAAAGGGAGAGAAACCCACCCATCAAGAGGTCATATTAAGTGATTCCAAGGAACAGTAGAAAACCTGTACTGAATCCAAGTTTTTAACTGCCAGATTTTTAACTCCTGGCTACAGTTCCCTAACATATGACATCATTTAGAAACTTTGTTTAGGCACAAGAGAATTATAGGACTTAAAACACTATGTCCCTCTACATGTAAAATATTAATGGAAAATTCAGGCAAATCACAAATTTTTGTAAAGAAATTTTTTTATGTGTGTACCAGAGATTGAACCCAGGAGTGTTTGATCTAATCACTTAGCCATATCTCCAGCCCTTTTTATTTTTTTACTTTGATACAGGATCTTTTTAAGTTGTTTAGGGCCTTGCTAAGTTGCTAAGGCTGGCCTGGAACTCTCAACTCTCCTGCCTCAACCTCCCTGAACTGCTGAAATTACAGCATATGCTACCAAGCCTGACTCTTATAAAGAAATTAAAGGAGAAAAAAGAAATTTACAAAATGGCAAATGTGGTGAGGGTGCTGGGGGCAGTACTGAGGATTTATCCCAGGGGAACTCTACCACTGAGCTACACCTCTGGCCCTTTTTTATTTTCATTTTGAAACAGGGTCTTGCTAAGTTACTGAGGCTGGACTTCAACTTGCCATCCTCCTACCTCAGCCTCCTGAGTAGCTGAGATTACAGTCATGTGCCACTACGTGCTGCTCAGCTATATATTTTTTTAAACCTAAATGAAAAAGAAGGAAGAATGGCTATTTAATTAACATGTAAGAGTGGAGCCTTTCTAGGTCCTTCTTACTTTTTCCAACCTTTACTCATCTTCTAGCTTCAGTGACCCCTGGGGTCATTATGGGATCTACAAGGAGGATGGAGCAGCCATATGCAGTGCTACTTTTTCCATCAGAGATGATGAAAGAAGTCTAGGCATACACATTTTCACCCCAACCTAGCACTGCCAGCACCACTACCCACAACACTTGCACACGTATATAAATGTGCTTATATACACCTGGAAAAAAACTCCAAGAGCTTCCACTACCATTTTCTTTGAATCCATTCATTGATCTGAAATTTGACTCAAAAATTCTGAATGAAATTATTTTTTTACCACACTATGCAGATTCAATGCCATCCCAATCAAAATCCCAATGTCATTCCTCATAGAAATAAAAAAAGCAGTCATGAAATTTTCATCCGGAAAAATAAGAGACCTAGAATAGCCAAAGCAATCCTTAGCAAGAAGAGTGAAGCTGGTGGCATTACTATACCAGACCTTAAACTATACTACAGAGGAATAGTAACAAAAACAGCATGGTATTGGCACCAAAATAGACCTGTAGACCAATGATACAGAATAGAGGACACAGAGACAAACCAACATAATTACAGTTCTCTCATATTAGACAAAGGTGCCAAAAACATATATTGAAGAAAATATAGCCTCTTCAACAAATGGTGTTGGTAAAACTGGAAATCCAAATGTAACAAAATGAAATTAAACCTCTATCTCTCACCATACACAAAACTCAACTCAAAGTGGATCAAGGACCTAGGGATTAAACCAGAGACCTTGCACCTAATGGAAGAAAAAATAGGCCCAAATCTCCATCATGTCAGATTAGGCCCCAACTTCCTTAGTAAGACTCCTATAGTGCAAGAATTAAAACCAAGAATCAATAAATGAGATGGATTCAAACTAAAAAGCTTCTTCTCAGCAAAAGAAACAATCAGAAAGCCTACAGAATGGGAGCAAATTTTTACCACAAGCACATCAGATAGAGAGCACTAATCTCTAGGCTACATAAAGCACTCAAAAACCTTAACACCAAAAAAAAAAAAAAAAAAAACACAAATAACCCAATCAATAAATGGGCCAAGGAACTGAATAGACACTTCTCAGAAGAAGATATACAATCAACCAACAAATATATGAAAAAATGTTCAACATCTCTAGCGATTAGAGAAATACAAATCAAAACTACTCTAAGATTTCATCTCACTCCAGTCAGAATGGCAGCTATCAAGAATACAAACAACAATAAGTGTTGGTGAAGATGTGGGGGGAAAGGCACACTCACACATTGCTGGTGGGACTGCAAATTGGTGCAGCCAATATGGAAAGCAGTATGGAGAATCCTTGGAAAACTGAGAATGAAACCACCTTATGACCCAGCTATCCCACTTCTCGGTCTATACCCAAAGGACTTAAAAACAGCATACTACAAGACACAGCCACATCAATGTTCATAGCAGCACAATTCACAATAGCTAGATTGTGGGACCAACCCAGACACCCTCAGTAGATGAATGGATAGGGAAACTTTGGTATATATACACAATGGATATTACTCAGGATGAAAGAGAATAAAATCATGGCATTTGCAGGTAAATGGATGGAGTTGGAGAAAATAATGCTAAGTGAAGTAAGCCAATCCCCAAAAATCAAAGGCTGAATGTTTGTGTGTTTTTTGATATGAGGATGCTGACTCATAATGGCAATGGGCAGAGGGAGCATGAGAGGAATAGAGGAACTTTAGATAGGGCAAAAGGGAGGGAGGGGAAAGGAGGGGCCAAGAGGGTAGGAATGAGTTAGACATCATTACCCTAAGTCCATGTATGAAGACACGATGATGTGAAAATATTTCGTGTACAACCAGAGACTTGAAAAATTGTGCTCTATATGTGTAATATGAAATGAATTGCATTTTGCTGTCATATATAACAAATTAGAATAAATAATTTAATAAAAAAGAAATTAATGTATACCTATAAATCTCGTGTTTACCTCTAAAATCCCGTGTTGCTAATCTCCATTATCCCTTTTACAAAAATAATAGATTGATACAGTAAAAAAAATTATCCAATCATAGAAACTAATTTTCATCTGTTCATAACACTTTAGCCTCAGACATGTTCTGATACATAAAGCCCACCTGGGCATCATTGTTGTCTTCATGCCAAAGAGAGGCCCCAGTCATGTTTCAGCATAGTTCTTTCACATCTTCACTTATTCATTCATTTATTTGTTTATTGAGTACCTATTATCTGCCAGATATGTTCCAGTTGCTGGGGTTGTAACAGTGAACAAAACAGATGAAAATCTCCCTAGATGTAGAATTTACATTTCAGTGAGATAAAATAATGATGAAAGAAATATATAAATTAAATTACTCATAAGGTAGCCAGGCACAGTGGTGCATGCCTGTAATTCCCCCTACTCAGGAGACTGGGGCAGGAGGATCACAAATTCGAGGCCAGCTTCAGCAACTTAGTGAAATCTTGTTTCAAAATAAAAAGGGCTTGGAATGTATCTAGTGGTAAAACACACCTGAGTTCAATTCTCAGTACCAAATAAAGTGCTTAGAAGCTGATAATTGCTATGGAGGGGTGGGGGAAGCAATAGAGGGGGTAAAGAATGTTGTGTGTAGTCACAAATAGAAATAATGCCTTTGTTTAGAAAAGTAAAGACATAGAATTGAAGGACCATCTTGGCAATGCAAAGATACTGGGGCAGGTACACATTTGAAGTATTGGAGAATGGTAAAAGGATGGGCAAGGTTAGAGGATGAAGAAGTTGGGGTCAGAGAATTCAAAGTGAAGGAGAAGAAACTTGGACTTCATTGTGGATGAGATGAACAACTGTTACAGGGTTTTCAACAGCAGAGTGAGATGACCCCTTAGGTCCAGTGGAATTGTTCTGACTGCTCTGTGGAAAATGGATGGAAGAATTAGAAGGTTGAAAACAGAAATTTCATCTGGTCTGTACCACATTAATCCAGGCACCCAGGTGCTTATGTTTTCAGCCTGAGGAAGGATTATGAGTCTATTTGAAAGGTAGAGCTAAAAGGATTTTTTTCCTTTCAGTAGAGGCCAAAAATGACTTAATGAAATTTGAGCTGAGTAATGAAGAGTTACCATGAACTAAGGTAGGAGACCTCAGCCAGGCCTGTTTTGGGGCAGAGTGAGATCAGGAGTTCAGTTTTCCTGCATTAAAATCAGAAGTCTTTGAGATATAGATGCCCTTCAGGAGGGATTTGGAGGGATACCTATCAAATAGCTGTGGAAATCCGGTTGGCCCTTTTATCATGGCTTTGCCACCAACAGGCCCTTTTACAGACTCATCACCCTTTCCAAATACTACCCCTCTTTCCTCACTTAGGGAATAAAAATAACACCAATATTTTACCTGTGATTGAACATTTCTTCCATGTTTGACTAAGATAGATATTCAGCAATAATGTGAAACCCAAAGTGTGATAAGGAGCAATCAGACAATTTAAAGAGACCGAAGTATTCAGGAAATAATTGAAAACCACATTCAAGGAAGTCCTTGAAGGAAATATTTTGGGGAAACAGCTGTGACTGAAACATTGCCACTATGAAGGCCACTATTTAGTGTGAGACATTTGCATAATTGATATTTTATAAGGCCAAACTGTTCCCTGTATTTGTCATTAAACTAATACATTCCGGCTGCTGTATCTTGTGGTTTACAAATCATCAGAAGTTTGGGACATTTGTGGTCAAGGGAAGAGCCAAAAACCAAGTCATCTCCACATTACAAACTGAGCTTATTAAGAACAACATAAGCATGAAACAAAAAATCAATCCACTAAGCCTAACTTTGCTTGTAGATCTACCAGGGCTAAGCTCCAACTAGGAGCAGAGGAAGAACACCCTGTTCTAAATGAGATGGCAGTTCTACTATGTGTGGGGGTAATGATCTGTTTTAATGGTCAAAGATACACAGTGTGTATCGGGCCTAGCAGGAGCATACATTCTAAATAGGAGGAGTAAAAATACATGCAAGTTGATGGAATTCTTGAGTACCACCATTCTGTCTCCGGCAAAAAGCTAGCTTCCTCTGCACTTTTAAACCCTCCTTGACAATGAGAGGGAGCTACTTCGTTCCAGGTTCCAAGTAGATTCCCGTAACTCATTTGCTCCTTTACTTGAGGAAACTTCCATCTGAGCAAGTTTACCTATTCTTTCCATTGTGCCCTTAGATGGCTTAAGGCAGAACTAATTACAGAATAATGCAAGCAGCATTGTAATTAGTCTGTGTTCTGAAAAGGCAGATTTGGGAGTCTGAACAAACTGTTGCAGATTCCCAGACGATTATTATCTTCAGACAACCTCGTTATTTGTGGTTAATGAGTCAGTGTTTTTATCCTCTTCAACATGAACGAGAGTCACAATCACCATTTCAATCATCCCAGGAGTAAGGGACAATGGCTAAAAGCTCAGTCTCTGTGGTCAGAGCTCTATTCCAGCTCCAACTCTGCTTCTTATGAGTTATGAGTGACTTTGGCTCCCGTGTCATTTCTGTAAACTGAGGTCAGAAATAGGAACTACCAGTTGGCTGTTGTGTGGATCAAATGACACTTGTGCCTGGCAAATCTTAAATGCTGAATAAAAAGGGTCACCCCTCATGTGTGTAGAGCGTGGAGCAAAGGTACAAATGAAGGCTCATACACCACTGGCCAACATATTTGAAAAGTTATAACAATAAACTGTTAATTCAAATATGTCCTATTTATTGTCATATCTATAATATGTCTTTTGTATAATCTCATAATGGCCTATAATCCTCCCAGGTCTGAGTCAGAACATGATAGTTAGGAGAGAACCAACACTCTTCCCCTTAGACAACAACTGCCCAGGGGTGCCCACCAGTGGTGTAGATAGTATTTAGCTGAATGAAGACCCACAAGAGGCCCAACAAACCTCAAGAGTCACACTTGAAAAAGTTTGGGCATAGAATCCCATGGTCTCAGGTACCCAAATGTCTTCCTGACCCTATAGATGTCTTACCCCATAGCAAAGAGTATTTGAGCAGGCCCAGGCATTTTGCCTAGAGAAGAACCTCTCTAGAGGAATTCTAAATGTTTTTAGTGTTAGTTTGAGTGAGTAAATTATTATCTATTATAGAGTAATAAAGTTGTTTTTAAAAGTTCATACAAAATAATCTGATAGTGTGAAATTGAGTAAGTGTCTGACCACTTCCTGTCTAAAACAGGAAGGTAATCACCATATTATCTTAAAAATGATGCTAGGCACAGTGGCGCAGGCCTGTAATTCCAGCAGCTCGGGTGGCTGAGGCAGGAGGATTGTGATTTCAAAGTCAGCCTCAGCAAAATCAGGTGCCAAGCAACTCAGTGAGACCCTTTCTCTAAATAAAATACCAAAAAGGGCTGGGGATGTGGCTCAGTGGTTAAGTGCCTTTGAGTTCAATCCCTGGTACTGAGAAAAAAGAAG
This sequence comes from Tamias sibiricus, assembly GCA_025594165.1. NCBI lineage: Eukaryota > Metazoa > Chordata > Mammalia > Rodentia > Sciuridae > Tamias > Tamias sibiricus. The sequence goes on from CM046663.1 coordinate 63,946,141, forward strand.
AAGAAGAATTTTTGCATCTGTATTCATTAAGGATATTGGTCTGAAATTTTCTTTCCTTGACGTGTCTTTTTATGGTTTTGATATCAGGGTGATAGTGGCTTTGTAGAATGAGTTTGGCAGTATTCCCTCTATTTCTATTTTATTGAATAATTTGAGAAGGATTGGTGTTAATCCTCCTTTAAAGATCTGGTAGAACTTGACCCAGCCACCAGCTAGCCTGGCCACCGGCTCACGCAGTCATCGCCTCCAGGGCTGGGAATAGCAACTCCCTGCTGCAGACAGGGCCCGACCAGAGGAAGGGCCCCATCCATTCCCTGGGGAACTGTGAGCTGCCCAGCTGTGACCAGAACAAGAAGTAGGCTCCCGCCTGAAGGAGCTGCCCAGCCACCAACTGGCCTGGCCACCAGCTCATGCCATCACCAGGACCAGGAACTGCAACCTTCACCCTGTGGAAGGGCCCTGCTACCCACTTGCCCAACCCCCACCGAAACAACTAGACTGGGAGGAGACCCAGGAGGAGGAGAGTGGGGAGAAGAAAGCCAGACTGCCTGCTCCACCACACTGCGGCCAGGAGGGATGTGGAGAAAGAGAGGTTCACTCCACGCCCGCAAATCCGAGAGGCAACTCGTGTCTGCCCAGAGAGATACACCGAACTGGGATCCCATAGCTACTCAAACCAACACCAATATAATTATAGGCCTGAGGCTACCACTGCCACAAAACTGAGTTAGTTACGCCACTACCAAGGAACAACAAAAAGGTCCGGGTAAGACATCACTAAGGTCCCTAGAGACCAAGATGCACCAGAAGGTGCAACCAGTTATGATCTTGTGAACTAACAGGGAATCTTACACGGGGTTGTCTATCTTTAGCTTCTTCTACTAATAGCCAAATCCTAATGATTATACTCTCACTAGTCAAATAATCTAATACCTCTATTTTCTCACATCTTACTTCATAAATGTTTAAGCCAACCTCTAAGTCCCCCCTTCTTTCATCAGATACTGTAAACCACCATGCAAAAATAGAGACTATATGGAATAAGATAACTGATCTCATCAGTTATGTTTTCATAGTGACAAAACTGTAAATATAAAAATAGAAACTAACTGATATATGGACACACATTGGGTACATTGAAAGATCTAATATTGATATTTCCCTAAAAAGTGAGGTTCTGGGTAACCTGGAGGGATCTTATAAGACAGAAGGGCAGAAGTTGTAATACCTCAGGCTTACCTTGCAAGAGAGGAAAACACGTAGACATCATGAGGAAACAATGGAGGAAAATGCCCCAAACAAACCAAGGTACTACAACAATAGAAACCATAGAAAGCACAGTAGGTGAAATGTCAGAGAAAGAGTTCCAGATATACATAATTAAAATGGTAAGGGATTTAAAAAGCGACCTAAGTGAACAGATACAGGCAAAAATTGATCTCTCCAACAAAGAGATAAGAGATCAAATACAGGCAACCATTGATCACACCAACAAAGAGATAAGAGAACAAATACAGGTAGCAAAAGATTACTTCAAGAAAGAGATAGAGAGTTTGAGAAAAAAACAAACAGAAATCCTTGAAATAAAAGAAACAGCAAGCCACTTAAAAAATTCAATAGAAAGCATCACCAACAGATTGAACTACTTGGAAGATAGGACCTCAGACAATGAGGACAAAATATATAATCTTGAAAATCAAGTTGACCTCACAGTGAAGATGGTAAGAAACCATGAAGAACTATGGGATACCATCAAAATACCAAATATAAGATTTATTGGAATAGAGGAAGGTGCAGACATTCAAACCAAAGGAATGAACAATCTCTTTAATAAAATAATAACAGAAAATTTCCCAAGCAGGAAGAATGAATTTGAAAATCAAATACTAGAGGCCTATAGGATGCCAAATGTACAAAATTACAACAGACCCACACCAAGGCACATTGTAATGAAAATGCCTAGCATACAAAATAAAGATAGAATTTTAAAGGCTGCAAGAGAGAAAAGTCAGATTACCTATAAGGGAAAACCAATTCACATCTCAGCAGATTTTTCAATCCAGACCCTCAAAGCCAGGAAAGCCTGGAACAACATATACCAGATTCTAAAGGATAAGGAATGCCAACCAAGAATTTTATATCCAGCAAAATTAAGCTTTAGATTTGAGGATGAAATAAAAACCTTCCATGATAAACAAAAGCTAAAAGAATTTACAACAAGAAAACCTGCTGTACAGAACATTCTTGGTAAAATATTCCATGAGGAGGAAATGAAAAACAATAATGAAAATCTGCAAAGGGAAGAACTACAATAAAGGGAAAAAACAACCAAAGGAAAAACCAAGTCAAACTAAATACAAGAATAATAAAAAATAAAAATGACTGGTAATATGAATTATGTCTCAATAATAACCCTTAATGTTAATGGCCTAAACTCACCAATTAAAAGACATAGGCTAATAGATTGGATTAAAAAAAAAGACCCAAAAATTTGTTGCCTTCAAGAAACACATCTCATAGGAAAAGATGCCCATAGACTAAAGGTGAAAAGATGGGATAAAATATATCACTCACATGGTCTACGTTAGTAAGCAGGGGTCTCCATCCTCATATCCAATAAAGTATACTTCAAGCCAAAGTTGGTCAAAAGAGATAAAGATGGACATTTCATACTGCTTAAGGGAATCATAGATCAACAAGATATAACTGTTATAAATATATATACCCCAAATAAAGGAGAATCTACATTCATCAATCAAACTCTTCTCAAATTCAAGAATCAAATAGACCACAACACAATAATTCTAGGTGACTTTAACACACCTCTTTAACCACTGGATAGATCTTCCAAACAAAAGTTAAACAAAGAAACTGTAGAACTCAATAATACAATTAATAATTTAGACTTAACTGACATATATAGAGTATATCACCCATCAATGAGCCAATACACTTTCTTCTCAGCAGCACATGGATCCTTCTCAAAAATAGACCATATATTATGCCATAAAGCAACTCTAAGCAAATATAAAAAAGTAGGAATACTACACTGCGTTCTATCAGATCATAATGAAATGAAATTAGAAATCAATGATAAAAAAAGAAAGAAAAGCTACATTAACACCTGGAGACTAAATAATATGCTATTGAATGATCAATGGGTTGCAGAAGACATCAAGAAGGAGATTAAAAAATTCTTAGAGGTAAATGAGAACAACGATACCACATACCGAAATCTCTGGGACACCCTAAAGGCAGTACTAAGAGGAGAAAGTTCATTGCATGGAGCTCATTCCTTCAAAAAAGAAAACATCAACAAATAAGTGAACTAACATTACATCTCAAAGCGCTAGAAAATGAAAAACAAATCAACCCCCCAAGAAGTAGAAGACAGGAAATAATTAAAATCAGAGCTGCAATTAATGAAATTGAAACTAAAAAAAAAAAAAAAAAAAAAAAAAAATTGAAAAAATTGACAGAATGAAAAGTTGGTTCTTTGAAAAAATATATAAAATTGATAGACCTTTAGCTATGCTAACAAAGAAAAGAAGAAAGAAAACACAAATTACCAATATCTACGATGAAAAAGGAAATATCATGATGGACACTACAGAAATACAGAAGATAATTAGAAATTATTTTGAAAATTTATACTCCAATAAAATGGAAAATAACAAAGGCATCAATAAATTTCTAGAGACATATGATATGCCTAAACTAAATCAAGATGATATACACAATTTAAATAGGTCAATTTCAAGCAAAGGAATAGAGGATGCCATAAAAAAACTTACCAACCAAGAAAAGCCCAGGACCAGATGGATACACAACTGAGTTCTACAAGACCTTTAAAGAAGAACTAACACCAATACTTCTCAAACTATTTCATGAAATAGAAGAAAAGGGAACACTCCCAGATTCATTCTATGAGGCCAATATCACCCTGATTCCAAAACCAGACAGAGACAAATCAAAGAAAGAAAACTTCAGACCAATATTGTTGCCGCCTTAGACAACGATACCACGGGAAAGAAATCGGAGGCAGACTGGGAATGAGTAGTTCCTTTATTGCTGCTTCTTCTTCTCTATCTTCTTTCTTCTCTTCTGTTCCCCTGATTCCCCCACAGTCTCTTTAAATACTCTTTACCTTAACAAGCATACACGTGTCACAAGCTCAACTTACAGGTGTGGTACGCAGTGCCCATGGGCACAGAAACATTCTTAGTCAATTACATTAAGGTCAGGTGTAAACAATTAAAAGCCTCCTCTTGGCTCTCAGCCAGCCGCCATCTTAACTACTTCCTCATTAAAGGCTCTTACACAATATCTCTAATGAATATAGATGTAAAAATTCTCAATAAAATTCTGGCAAATCGAATAGAAAAACACATCAAGAAGATAGTACACCACAATCAAGTGGGCTTCATTCCAGGGATGCAAGATTGGTTCAATATAAGGAAATCAATAAATGTAATTCATCACATCAACAGGCTCAAAGATAAAAATCATATGATCATCTCAATAGATGTAGAGAAAGCATTTGACAAAATACAACATCCCTTCATGTTCAAAATGCTAGAAAAAATAGGGATAACAGGAACATACCTCAACATCATAAAGGCCATCTATGCTAAGCTCCAGGCCAACATCATCCTAAATGGAGAAAAATTGAAAGCATTCCCTCTAAAGCTGGAATGAGACAGGGATGCCCTCTTTCACCACTCCTATTTAACATAGTTCTTGAAGCCCTAGCCAGAGCAATTAGACAGATGAAAGAAATTGAAGGGATACGGATAGGAAAAAAAGTACTCAAATTGTCACTATTTGCAGACGATATAATTCTATACATAGAAAATCCAAAAAATTCCACCAGAAATCTTCTAAATCTAATAAATGAATTCAGCAATGTAGCTGGATATAAAATCAATACCCATAAATCAAAGGCATTTCTGGACATCAGCAACAAATCCTCAGAAAGAGAAACTGGGAAATCCACCCCATTTACTATAGCCTCAAAAAAAAAAAAAAAAATTGGGAATCAACTTAATAAAAGAAGTGAAAGACCTTTATGATGAAAACTACAGCACACTAAAGAAAGAAATTAATGAAGATCTTAGAAGATGGAAAGATCTACCTGAATAGGTAGAACTAATATTGTCAAAATGACCATTCTCCCAAAAACACTATACAGATTCAATGCAATACCAATCAAAATCCCAATATCATTCCTCATAGAAATAGAAAAAGCAATTATGAAATTCTTCTGGAAAAATAAGAGACCCAGAATAGCCAAAGCAATTCTTAGAAAGAAGAATGAAGTGGGTGGCATTACTATTCCAGACCTTAAATTGTACTACAAAGCAATAGTAACAAAAACAGCATGGTATTGACATCAAAATAGACCAGTTGACCAATGGTACAGAATAGAAGACTCAGAGACGAACCCACACACCTACAGTTATCTTATATTAGACAAAAGTGCCAAAAACGTTCACTGGAGAAAAGACAGCCTCTTCAACAAATGGTGCTGGTAAAACTGGAAATCCTCATGTAACAAAATAAAATTAAATCTCTTTCTCTCACCATGCACAAAACTTAACTCAAAGTGGATCAAGGACCTAGGAATTAAACCAGAGACCTTGCACCTAATAAAAGAAAAAGTAGGCCCAAATCTCCATCATGTTGGTTTAGGCTCCAACTTCCTCAATAAGACCCCTATAGCGCAAGAACTCAAAACAAAAATCAATAAATAGGATGGATTCAAACTAAAAAGCTTCTTCTTAGCAAAAGAAACAATCAGTGAGGTGAATAGAGGACCTACAGAATGGGAGCAATCTTTACCACAAGCACATCAGATAGAACACTAACCTCAAGGATTTATAAAGCTCTTAAAAGCCTTAACACCGAAAACACAAATAACCCAATCAATAAATGGGCAAAGGAGCTAAACAGACACTTCTCAGAAGATGATATACAAACAATCAACAAATATATGAAAAAAATGTTCAACATCTTTATCGATTAGAGAAATGCAAATCAAAACAACTCTAAGATTTCATCTTACTCTAGTCAGATTGGCAGTTATCAAAAACACAAACAACAATAAATGCTGGTGAGGATGAGGGGGAAAAAGGCACACTCTTATATTGCTGGTGGAACTGCAATTGGTGAAGCCAATCTGGAAAGTAGTATGGAGATTCCTCGGAAAACTGGGAATGGAGCCACCATTTGACCCAGCTATTCCACTCTCTTGGCCTATTCCCAAAGGACTTAAAAACAGCTTACTACTGGGACACAGCCACATCAATGTTTATAGCAGCACAATTCACAATAGCTAGATTGTGGAACCAACCCCGATGCCCATCAGCAGATGAATGGATAGGGAAACTTTGGTATATATACACAGTGGAACACTACTCAGCACTAAAAGAGAATAAAATCATGGCATTTGCAGGTAAATGGATGGAGTTGGTTGGAAAAATAATGCTAAGTGAAGTAAGCCAATTCCAAAAAACCAAAGGTCGAATGATCTCTTTGATATGAAGATACTAGCTTATAAATGCAAGAGAGAGGGAATGAGAGGAATGAAAGAACTTTAAATAGAACAAAAAGGGGGGAGGGAGGGTGGGTCAAGGGGATAGGAATAATAGCAGAGTGAGTTATCCATGATTACCCTAAATACATGTATGAAGACACAATTGTTGTAAAAACACTTTATATTAAACCAGCAACTTGAAAAATTGTGCTCTTTATATGTAATATAAAATGAAATGTACTCTGCAAATGTGTATAACAAATTAGAATAATAAAACTTTAAAATAAAATTTAAAAATTAAAAAAATAATAATAATCTTATTCCTATATTTTTAAAAAAAGATCTGGTAGAACTCAGCTGAGAATCCATCCAATCTTGGGCTTTTCTTTGTTGGAAGGCTTTTGGTAGCTGCTTCAGTTTCATTACTTGATATCGATCTGTTTAAGTTTTCTGTAACTTCTTGATTCAATTTGGGTAGGTCATATGTCTCTAGGAATTTGTCAATATCTTCAAGATTTTCTACCTTACTGAAGTATAAATTTTCAAAAGTTTCTGATGATCCTCTGGATTTCACTAGTGCCTGTGGTGATATGTCCTTTTTCATCTCAGATTTTGATCATTTGAGTCCCCCCTTTTTATTTTTATTTTCATTTTTGTTAGCTTGGCTAAGACTATCAATTTTGTTTATTCTTTAAAAAAAAAAACTCTTCATTTCACTGATTTTTGGTATTGTTTTTAATCTCAATTTCATTTATTTCAGCTCTGATTTTAAATATTTCCTATATTCTACTGTGTTCAGTGTTGATTTGTTCTTTTTTCTAGGACCTTGAGATGTAATGTTAGATTTACTTGGTATCTTTGTATTCTTTTAGTGTATGAGCTCAATACTATGAACTTTTCTCTTCAAACTGCCTTCTTGATGCCCCAGAGATTTTGACATGTTGTATCACTATTTTCATTTACTTCTAAGAACTTTTTTATTTCTACCCTGATTTCTTCTGCTATACCTTCATCACTCAAAATTGTATTATTTAATCTACAGGTACTAGAGTGATTTTTGTTTTTTATCTTATTGTTTATTTCTAATTTAATTTTGTTATGATCTGATAGAATGCAAGGTATTAATTCTATTTTTGTATTTGCTAAGATTTGCTTTGTGATCTAAAATATGGTGTGTTTTAGAAAATGTTCTATATGCTGCAAAGAGAGTGAATTCAATTGTTGATGGATGAAATATTCTATAGATGTCTGTTAAGTCCATAAATTAACTGTATTTTTTTTAGTTCTGTAGAATCTTTACTTAGTGTTTGTTTGGATGATTTATCTATCCAGTGGTGAAAGAGGCATGTTAATGTCACACAGTATTATTGTATTGTGGCCTATTTGATTCTTAATATTGAGAAGGATTTGTTTGATATGTGTAGATGCTCCATTGTTTGAGGCATAAATATTTATGACCATTATACCTTGTTGATGTATGATTCCCTTAAGCACTATGATATGACCTTGTTTGTATCTTCTGATTAATCTTGGCTTGAAATCCACTTTATCTGATATATGAATAGCAGTCCTATTTGTTTATAAGGCCCATGAGAAAGGTATGTTCTTTTCCATCTTTTCACCTTCAGTCTGTGGATGTCTTTGCCTGAAGTGAGTCTCTTGCAGACAGCATATTGTTGGGTCTTGTTTTCTAATCCGATCTGCAAAGTTATGTCTCTTGATTGAAAAGTTTAGACCATTTATATTCAGTGTTATTATTGAGAGATGATTTTTGTTTCCTTTCACTTTGATTTATTTCTAATGTTGAAATTGGACTTCATTCTCCTTTGACTATTCTTATTGTGTAATTCCTTTCTATTCTGGTTTTCATTTTTATCCTTTTATTTCATCTTCATGAAATATTTTATTGAGTATGTTTTGTACTTTTGTATTGCAGGATTTCTAGTTATGAATTCTTTTAGCTTTTGTTTATCATGGAAGGTTTTTATTTCTTCTTCAATTCTGAAGCTTAATTTTACTGATATAATATGCTTGCTTGAGATTCATTTTCTTTCAGTGTTTGGTATATATTATTCCAAGCCCTCCTAGCTTTTAGGGTCTGGGTGGAGAAATTAGTTGAAATCCAGATTGGTTTGTCTCTAAATATGGCCTTTCATTTTTCTCTTGCAGGTTTTAAATTTCTATTTTTTTATTCTGTATTTTGGGCATTTTCATAATAATGTGTCTTGGAGCGGATCTATTGTGATTTTGTGTTTTTGGAGTCCTATATGCCTCCTTTATTTTATTTCCATTTCTTTCTTTTTTTAATTTGTAATTTTTTTATTGGAAAACAAATATACATCTTGGAATGGATCTGAGGCAAATTGTTCCATAAGCAGGTTTTCTTTAAGTGGCTAAACAAAGTTTAAAAAGCATTTTCTTTTAATAATAAAGGAAAATGTTTCTGGTACAAGACCATCATTACAAAAAAATAGTATATGAGTACCTGGGTAATACACCCATTTGCAATAGTGCAACTTTTAAGTAAATATTGTTGACTGTCCATAGTCCACACAGAGTTACAACTCCATACTTCAACAACAACATGCTGACAATTCCTAAAGAAAACTACTTTTTCTGTCTCTCTCACTCTGCACAAAAATCAACTCAGAGTGGATCAAAGACTTAGGCACTAGAACAGAGACCCTGTGCCTAATAGAAGAAAAAACAGGCCCAAATCTGCACCATGGTTGGCCTAGGATCTGAATTCCTTAACAAGACTCTTAAAGCAGAAGAAGTACAATCAAGAATCAATAAATGGGATGGATTCAAATTAAAAAGCTTCTTTTCAGCAAAGGAAACAATAATGTGAGGAGAGAGCCTACAGACTGGGAGAAAATCTTTACCACATGCACCTCTGATAAAGCATTAATCTCTAGGATATATAAAGAACTCACAAAACTTAACACCCAAAATACAAATAACCCAACCAATAAATGGGCTAAAGAACTGAACAGACACTTCACAGAAGAAATACAATTGATCAACAAATATTTGAAAAAGTGTTCAACATCTCTAGCAATTAGAGAAATGGAAATCAAAACTAAGATTACATCTCACTCCTGTCAGAATGGCAATCATCAAAATACAGGCAACAATAAATGTTGATGAGGATGTGGGGAAAAAGGTACACTCATACATTGCTGCAAATTGGTACAGCCACTATGGAAAACAGTGTGGAGATTCCTCAGAAAACTGGAAATGAAACCACCATTTGACCCAACTATCCCACTCCTTGGTTTATACCCAAAGGACTTAAAATCAGCATACTTCAGTAATGCAGCCACGTCAATATTTATAGCAGATCAATTTACAATAGCTAGACTATGGAACCAACCTAGGTGTCCCTCAACAGATGAATGGATTAAAAAAAATGTGATATATATACTCAATGGAATATTACTCAGCTTTAAAGAAGAGTGAAATTATGGCATTTGCCAGTAAATGGTTGGAGTTGGAGAATATCATGCTAAGCAAAATAAGTCAATCCCACAAAACCAAAGGCCAAATATTCTCTCTAATATGTGGATGCTAATTCACAATATGGTGAGGGTCACTAGGGAAAAAAAGCATTAGATTAGGTAGAGGGAAGTGAAGGGAAGGGAGGGGAGGGAAGGGATGTGGGGATGGGAAAGATAGTGGATGTATAAAACAGACATTACTACTGTATGTATATATGTGACTATATGACCAATATGATTCTGCAACTTGTACACTTTGCCTAACTCTGGCCAAAAATTAGAAATTATATCCCATCTATGTATGATATATCACAGTGCATAAATGCATTCTACTATCATGTATAACTAATTAAAACAAATAGAAAAAGAACAAAAAGAAAACTACATGCTTTTAAAAAAGGCACAACCCAGATGTTCCCTTATTTAACCAACTTTATCTAATGTGCACAGGGCTTAGATATATCTAAACTAAGCCACATGCAACACATTACTTGATCAATTTTCTAAAATAAGGTTTCAGGACAATGACAGTATGATAAGGGGGAAAAACATGGAGGAATAAAGTCCTAACAACTATACATGCATATATATTTTTAAAATTTATTTATTTATTTTACAGTAGAATACATTTTGCATATATATTTTTTAAATTTATTTATTTATTTTAACATATTGACATATTGTACACAAATGGAGCACAACTTCTCATTCCTTTGGTTGTATGTACATGGTGCAGTGTCACTCCAGTAGTGTAATCATACACATGCTTTTTTTTTTTTTTTTTTTTTTTTGACAATAGGGGGAAACCTTGTACAGATAAGTTACAAACAAAGAAAAGGTACATAAACAATTTTGTACAAGAAACTTAACACATTCTGTACAACGTCTTCACTTTGCTGTTATCATTTGTACAAACTCTTCATAGTTTTACTTGACCATCACCATCAATATCTGCTTCCCTGATCATTTCATCAACCTCTTCTTCATTGTTAACTTCTCTCCACAGCTTTTTTTTTTTTGTCATCTCATGCTGCACTAATATAGTCATTGTCATACTTATATCAAACACATGGAATGCTTCTATAATTTCTTCTTCTTCACTGTCTCTTTCTTTCATGCTTTTTCTTGCCATCATTGTTAGAAATTCAGGGAAATCAATTGTGCCATTACCATCAGCATCAACTTTATTAATCATGTCCTGTAACTATGCTTTTGTGGGATTCTGCCCAAGAGACGGCATTACAGTCCCCGGTTCCTTTGTTGTTAAAGCTCTATCACCATCCTTGTCAAATAGTGAAAAAGCTTCTTTGAATTCTGCAATTTGCTCTTCAGTTGGTTAGCCATGCTTCAAGTGCTACCAGTTTCTGAGACGAAACCACACAACCCCTCAGCTCACTCGCTCCACTCAGACTCTCTATTTCATTCTTAAGGTTTGGAAATTTTTCTGATATTATTTTATTGAAAAATTGTGAAGGCAGTCCTTTAGTTTGCATTTCAGAGCCTTTATCTATCCAAGTGAGTCTTAAATTTGGCCTTTTAATGTTACTCCAGATGGTTTTAAATTTTGTTGTTGTTGTTGTTCTTTTTAGATATACATGAGAGTAGAATGTATTTTGACATATTATACACATATGGAGTGTAACTTCCCATTCTTGTTATTGTACATGATATGGAGTTACACTGGTCATGTATTCACATATGAACATAGGCAAGTTATGTCTGATTCATTCTACTGTCTTGATTTCTTGACTATTCTGTTCATGGTCTCTTAACATCTTTTCTTTATGGCTGGTTTTATTTTCAAGATTATATAGTTTGTCTTTGAGGCCTGGAAATATGTCTTCAAAGTAGTTTAATCTATTAGTGATGCTTTCCATTGGATTTTTAATTTGGTTTAATCTGGTTTAATCCTTCATTTTAAGGATTTCTGTTTGGCTCTTTTTCAGAATCTCTCTCTTTACTGAAATGACTTTTCACTTCCTGTATTTTCTCTAATATCACTCTTATATCTTCTTTTAGCTCATAGAACAATTTAACTTTCTAAATTCCTTCTTTGACATTCCCTCCACTACGGTGTTCATGAAATCTGTTGCTGTAATATTCTGGGTTGTTTAGGATGTTTTGTTCCCTTGCTTTTTCATATTGTTTGTATGTTTCTCCATCTATTGGTATAGTTCTGACTTCTTTTAAGAAAGAACTACTGTGTAAGCTTCTTTTTCTTAAGAGCCTTGGGTTGGGTGAATATCCAGATAATGATATTTTATGTCAATGTGTGACCTCTGCTGATTCCAATATCAGCACTATTTTAAGAGATGCCACCAAGCCCTATGTACTGTAATCATTTCAGAGTCAAGCCTTGTTCTATTTACCCTTATAGAAACAAATTCCTGTTGCATTTGTTCTCCATGGTTCCCCAAGTTCATGTATAAACCTATAATAAAGTTCTGGGATAGGTCATAAAATCAGTTGTTAAATTTACTAAACTTACTATAACTTTAAATGAGGGCTAAAAGGGGGGATGAAGAAAGATTGGGCAACAAGAAGAGGGGAAAAGAGAGTCAAAAAGAAAGAGAAAAGATATAAAAGGATAATTTACACCAAGGTTGAAAGAACAAATACATGAATCATTGTTATTTGAGGTAGTAGCAGGTAATGCAAGAGGATGGGTAGGGGGTAAGAGAAGCAGGTATAAACTAGAGTTATGACCACAAAGACAGGAAGATTGATTCCAACCAATGCTTTAAACCACTAGATAAAATACATTCAAAAGGGTTGAAGGTACAATGTTGACTATTGGGCTAACAATTATTGTTCAAGTTAACAAGTTATTTATATGATCAAGGTTGACATTAGAGCTATTTGTAGTAAACCATGTCAAGGTGAAGAAAATCTTGTTGAGTTTAGGTTTGGATTTCATTGGGATCAGGGCATCTGTCCATCAGTCTTTGGCTGTGGATCTCTTCCAAGTTACAAGGGCACAGGAGCCAATTTGCTGGTTGCTATGAACCTCCTACCAACAGCTCTGGTTTGTCAGCTCAGGGGCCTGCAGCTGACTGCTGGAAGGGTGCCGTGTTGTTGGTTGTCTCTTTTTTTGGGGGGGAGGGTACCCAAGAGTGAACCAGGGGCACTTAACCACTGAGTCACATCCCCAACCCTTTTTTATATTTGATTTAGAGACAGAGTCTCACTGAGTTGGGTAGGGCCTTGCTAAATTTCTGAGGCTGGCTTTGAACTCGCAATCCTTCTGCTTCAGTCTCCTGAACCACTGGGATTACAGGTGCACGCCACTGCGTCCAGTAGTTAGCTCTTTCTGTTGTGTGCAGTACTTCAGGATGCAGGCTCTGGAGTGTCCCTGTGATTGCTGTGCATCACTGTATACCTGCTCCCCTCTACAGGATCCTTTTCATGGTAGTGAGGATCCTGGTGGCTGTCTATGAGTGCAGGGATTCTGGTTGTGGATTTTCTGCAGGTGTTCTGTGGTACAGCAGGATTCCCCCAACCATTGCCACTCTCTGAGGTACTGTAGTGAAGGGTCTTAGGTGGTTCACCTGGACTCTAGTTTCCACTGCCCCAGGTTGTGAATGGCAGGTATTGATTCCCTCTGTTTACTGAGTCTGATGCAAGATCCAAGTATCCAAACTATGCCCTGTCACTTGCCAATTGTGATCACAGTTCAGGCTGTGTACCAGTTCAGGATGGTAACAGCCCCTTCCTACTGCATAGATTCCAGTAATTTCCCACTGGGTCTCTATGTCACTGGATATTCGGAGAGCTCCAGTACAGCCCTAGGATCCCGGGGATTGCCTCCCCCAAACCTAGAGGGACTTCCCCCAGTGCCAGTGATCAGGGCCTAGTGAATCTACTTTCCTTTGTTCGGGGTAAAGCTGCTTCCTTGCTTTCTCTGAGTTAAACAAGTGGAAGCTGCTCAGAGCTCTCTGTCCTTGCCCAGATTGCAGAGGCTGAGCGCGGCTGGGTGTAATTCCCAGCCCATTCCTTCCCCTCATTCATGGCACGAGGGAGGCAGATAGTATTTCAGCAATTTGGGGCTATTAGTGGTCCTTCTAAAAGTTATTTCGGGCTGGATACTTGAGCAGTCCCAATGCAGGGGACTTCCCTCTGGTTTAATTTGCACCTGTTTGGGGATGGGAAGATGCCCTACTGACTTAAGAGGGTGACTGATCGGCCAAAGGATCTGCAAGATGGCTTTGCAGTTTTCTTTTCAAGATTTGGTTTTAAGATGTTTGTGCTGTCTTATGGACCCTTATGTTACCCCACTCTTTAAATTTTGTCTGTCTTTCCAACTGTTTTTTAAGTGGGTGAGCTTAAAATTTTCCACTACCCCTCTTCTCTTTGTTGCCCCTCCCACTTCCCATCCACATTTTGGGTTCAGCATCAGGGGACTCAGTTTGTTTTCTACTCGGGTAACCCATCTCCAGTCTCTCCAGGTCTCAGTTTGTAATATTGAGTTTTAGAGCATTTATTTTGTCACCTACCTCTCAATTCTGCTTTGCCTTGGCTGCCTCCTTTCTGTGTTGTGAGGACATCAGGACTCACTGCCTAAATCACTTCCACCATCCTCCCCAAATGTTCACAATGTAGCCTTTAATGTTGGAAAAACAAGACTGAGACCTCCTTTGGAAGTACGTAAAAAAAATTGATATTTTATTTCAACTGCACACCCAGCAGAAAGAAAAATGTACACTAAAAGTTGGGAGGCCGCCAGCCCAAGAGCTAAGCATCCCCTCTCAGCCTTGAGTAAAGGGGGTGTCGGTCTGGCATCACACACCATGCACTGTAGAAAGCAAGTGGCCTTCACCTTCACTCAGCGAAGAAGTTTGCTTCAGCATCACCCAATGGGATTGGGCAACCCCCTTTGAAACCTTATACCTTACCTTATTTGTTGTAGAATATTCTATCAAAAATCCTTTGTTGTCTTTTCTCTATAAATAAAGCAATTCTGGTGCATTCGCTCTCTTGCCTTCCAGTGTGGAAGAGGACCCTTAAGGTCAAAGAGCAGTCCCACCCTTGATATGAAAATTACTTCTGTGTCCTGTGCTTGTTCACCGTTTTCTTAGCTTAATGTTGCAGCCAGCTCTTGTGAACCCAGTTCATCTGGGTTCTTGCAGGTCGCTGGCGGCGAGAAAGAGTCTGAGACAGTTTCCTGCTCACAGAGATTTTACAAAGTTTAAATACAGGTAAGGTCACTTTTAGTAAGATCAATGGGGTTATAGTCACAGGTTAATTATGACAAGGTGGGTGAGCAAATTCAATTTCCTATGACAAATAAAATTTATTACTTCAAAGAGCTAACACAATTTCCTACAACAAACATTTGAATAAACCTTGAGGTTAACAAAGTCTTTATATTATTGGATATAAAATTAGGACATTAAAAATAAAACTGTATTTCTTTAGTCTGCCTTACCTGGAATGAAATTGTAAATACCAGTTATACAGTCTGAATTCTTAAAGCACTTGTGTCAGCAATGTTTGTTCTGACTCTGTATTTCTTTAATTTTAAACAAGGTTGCATTTCTTGCTCAATTCAGGCAAAACATCTGAGCAACTCCAGGCTTTCCCTGGAGGAGCAGGGTTTAACGGACATGCTGACTTTAGAGAAGTGAAGGCTACAGAAAGCCCACAGAGAGAAGGTGGGAGGGGATAAATTCTAGGAAACCAGAGATTGGGCTTATTAAACACTGAACTTCACCAAAAGTTAGGTGCCGGTCTTACCAAAAAAAAAAAACCCTAAGGCACTCCACTCCTGGAAAAAGACAGGTTAAATGTGTGAAGAATGGAAGTTTACTCCCAAGTGGATACTTCTAACTGGTGAAAGTTGGGGGTGCAGTGGCACACGCCTGTAATACTGGTGACTCAGGAATTTGAGGAAAGAGGATCGCAAATTCAAAGCCAGCTTCAGCAACTTAGCAGGAACCTAAGTAACAGAGATATCCTATAAATAAAAAAAGGGCTGGGGATGTGACTCACCAGTTAAACGCCCCTGGGATCAATCCCTAGTACTACTACTAATAATGACAATAATAATAACAGAGGGTGAAAGTGTTGATAGATGTTCCCATTTTATAGCTAGGAGAAAACTAGGGAAAGGGAAAGAATAGTTTCCCTAAAGATGACATTGCTCATCAAAAGTATAAAGAATGAGAAGAGGGGTCCAATGATAGAATCGTGGAGTAAACAAAAAACTATAAAAGCAGGTGAAAAAAGAGCAGCCTGCTAAAGGAGAAAAGTGACCAGAAAGATCAAAGAAACTAGGGTGATGTCTCAAAGCATTCAGTCAAATACATTTCTGTTGGTAAGAGTTTAAACAGGAAAGACTGTTCAAGATGACTGACTATATACTCTGCAATCATCACAATAAAGATTGTGTGTAATGGTCTCCTAACTGCCAACCACACTGTTTCCTGAGCTGCTCATATGGTCCTCTAGATAGGAAGTGTTATCATACTCACTTCACAGAGAAGAAAACCAAGGCTTAAAACAGCTTAAGTCACTTGACCCTATCCTTGTGACAGAATTGGAATTTTTTTTTTTTATACTGGAGATTGAACTCAGGGGCACCCAACCACTGGGCCACATCCCCCCCCTTTTTTAAATTTTATTAGAGATAGGGTCTCACTGAGTTGCTAAGTGCCTCACCATTGCTGAGGCTGGCTTGAACTCACGATCCTCCTGCCTCAGCCTCCCAAGTGCTGGGATTACAGGTGTGTGCCACCACGCCCAACTCAGAGATGGAATTTGAACTAATTTTTTTTTTTTTTTTTTTTTTACTACAGGGTCTATTATGTGTCCACCATGCCTCAATGTGAGATTTGGAAACTATACCACACTTATCTTATGCACCTTCTTACAGTCTCTTGGGGCCACACTAGACTCTCTGAGTCATTCCTTCTGCCACCAATTCCACTAGGTTCCTTGATGATCCTAATGCCTGTGGTTGATGAGCTGCTTGCCCAGCCTATTAAATATCTGTTGCTTATGCTTTTTTTTATCTCACAGTTTCTGTGGGTCAGGAATATGAGCTGATTTCTCTTGCTTTATGTATCTCACCAGACTGCAATTAATGTGTCTCTCAGATTGCAGTCATTCCAAACTCCCTCTTGCCATGGTCAGCAATATTTTGTTCCTCACAAACTATTGCCAGAGGCCTCTCTTAGTTCCTTGCCACGTGAGCTTCTCTGTAGGGCATCTCACAACATAGGATCTGGCTTCATCTGGGTGGGCAAAAGAAAGGAATACCAGCAAGATGGAAGCCAGAAGTAGCACCCCATCACATTTTTAGTGTCCTTTCATTGGAAGCACATCACTAGGAACAATCCACACTCAAGGGCATGAGATCACATCAGGGCATGAAGAGCAGGGGACAGAGACCATTGGGAGTCATTTTGGAAGCTGCCTACACCACCCAGCATGGCTGGACTGTCTCTCTTGGCTGTTTCTACCCACCTTCCATTTCTGGATTCTTCTACCATAAAGACTTGGAAGATCCACTACACAGCAAGGCATAGTTTCTGGCTTCTGGTAGCTTCTGAAGCAGCTGGATAATGTTTGCTGAAAGTGTATACAGATTAATTCCCGAGGGGCCAACACTCACTAATGGAACATATGAGATAAAAGGATACATTTCCTCCCTTTCCTCCTTCCCATGGGAGGCACAGTTTCTGTGTTTTACTACTACAGAATAAATCAGCCACAAATACATAGATGTGGGATGACTGCCTGTCTCTGTACCTATTCTGAACCCCAACCTGCCTCCCCACTGCCTTCCTACCTCCACCTGACTCACCTTGACACTACTCCAGCCGTTCCACTGGCTCCCTTGACACAGAAGGGATGTGTTTTGCAACTGACTGCTAGAAGAATATCCAGAAGTCAAAGTGCCTCCTTGGTGACACAGCAAATGTCACATATGGCTCATACTGTTTTGTATCTGCAAGAATCATGGACAAGCTTGACTTTGCACAGGTGGGGCCTGGAAGAGCTCAGTCCAAGTGCTGTTCCCAGCTGGTGGTGCCCACTAGAGATCCTGGTAGTACAGGTCTCATGCAGCCACAACAAGGATTGTGGAGTTCACTACCTAGGAACACACCTCTATCTCATTCATGCCCAACAGGATGCCTTGGTACATTTGGAAGAAGAAGTATCAGGGCACCTTGACACCCCTACTATAGGTGTCTAGGTACAGCCCTCAATGGTGTTGGAGGACAGAGAAATGAAGAACTGAAGTTACTAGTCTTGAAGCTTTAAAGCCTAATATTCAATCAGAATTGGACATAATTAGTACATTAAGATATATATATCAGTCAAGATTTCTAGAGAAACAGAACCAGAGAGAGATTTGTCTGCATGGTAGCCTGGCAAGCTGGAGACCTAAAGAATCCAGAGAGAATCTGCTGGCAGAACTTGTTCTTGCTCAGGAGAGACCAATCTTTGCTTTGTTCTGGGCTTCTGTTGATTAGGTGAGACCCACCCATATTATGAAAGGTAATCCTTCTTAACAATTTAAATGTTACTCTCATAAGGAAAAGAAAAAAAAAAACCTGCACAGAAATGTTCAAGATAAAGTTTGACCAAATAGCTGAGCAATGTGGTACCCACAAGCTGACCTATAAAATTAGCCATCACTATAGGAATATGTCAAATATTCCTTTGTGTTGAAAGCCCAGACCCATGGTTATCTCCTTAGGGAGGAATAGCCTTGAACTGGCCCACATTTTTCCTAATGGTTTCTCTCCCATGCGTGAGTCTTAAGATGTCATAAGAATATATTTATTTCTAGTCTTTCCTACTTCACACATTTTTAGGGTGATAGATTTATACAGATATTTAGTAAGAACATACCTGTCTGATTTATAAAGCTAGAATAAGAAGGAATCTTCAAAAGCTATCTACTAAACTTCACACTGAAAAGTCCCAAATGGTGTTAGGAATTTTGAGGTGTCAATCAGAAAATAAGTTCCAAAATTTTTCCTCCTGCTTTGGTAATTTAGTGAATGGATGTTGCCATGTGACCGGAAAGAAAAGCAGAAGGTACCTGGGGAAGATGTTGTAATAGCAGAGCTTATAATATCTTTTGTGTGAAACTTTCCATTCTCTAGTCAGATTTGGGTCATTCATTCCATGTATCTCCCAAGACTTGGTGTGAACCAATGTCTCAGCTTTGCTGAGGCAATGGGTCTTAGTGTAATTTAGACTCTACTGAACATTTGTTAAAAATACAGATTCTCCAGGGGCTGGAGTTGTGGCTCAGTGGTGGAGTGTTTGCTTAGCATGTGTGAGGCACTGGGTTCAATTCTCAGCACCACATGTAAATAAATAAATAAAAGGTCCATTGACAACTAAAAATATGTATATTTTAAAAAACTATGGATTTTATACTGCAGTGTTCACCAAACTAATAAACTGATGAAGAAAATGTAATTTATATGCATCATGGAATACTCTTCAGACATTAAAAAAAGAAAAAAAAAAAAGAATGAAATCCTGTCATTTGTAGGTATGTGGAGGGATGTGGAGATCATAATGTTAAGGGAAATAAACCAAGCACAGAAAAACCAATACCACATGATCTCATTCTTACTAGGAATCTAAAAAATCTGAGCTCACATAAATAGAGAGTAAAATAGTGGTTATCAGGAGTTTTGGGAGAAATGTAGCCAATAAAAAGAGAGCCAAGAGATGGAAAAAGAGAAACAAATACCTGACAACATTGTTTGAATACCTGGAGACAGTTAAAACTGAAGGAGTAAATCCTGGGCTTTTCATTTACATGAACCAATAAATTCTATTTTGCCTAAACTGGTTCAGATTAGGTTCCTATCACTTCTAATGAAAATAGCCCTGACCAATTTATCTCCATTTCTACTCCTCAGTCACTTTGGGAGAAAAGAAAATATTTCAATATGATTATATACTATAGAGTAGCACAGAAACTATGCATTCTTTCTTTCTTTAACCTCAACTAACTAAATAACTGTGATAAAAATTCCCAACTAGTCAACACTTAATGGGCCTGTTCTAATTACTTTAAACACAAGCTGCCTCCAAGTAACTGGTGGAGATGGATGGCAACACAAGATGTGCAGTCACTGGACTGGCCCTGATACAGAGTTAAGGTCACCTTGTATCTGTCAGCATCACCCATCCTGTTCTTTCTTGGTTAGCCATCACCTATGTGCAAAACCAGTGTACTGCCAAGCATGGTGGTGCACACCCTGTAATCCCAGTGACTCAGAAGGCTGAGACACGAAGAACACAAGTTTGAGGCCAACCTCAGCAACTTGGAGAGAACTTGTCTCAAAACAAGAAGTAAATAAAATGGATACATAAATAGTCTGGGGATCTAGCTCAGTGGTAGAGTGTGCCCCTAGATTAAATCCTCAGTACAAAAAAAATCATAAGATGAAAAATATCACCTATCTCAACCAATAATTCTTCCTTCCCAATTTCCCCACTTCCAGCAAAGTTTCTTTTTCCTTTGCCAACCACTTTGCCAACTGTCATGATACTGGCCCTCTTGGATCTGATTAAGTATTTTATTTTTGATGTCAGACCCTGTTCCAGAATCTGACAATTTAAAATGATTCTCAGTCCGTTGTGTCGTTCCTGACAATGTGTTAAAATGTGTTTACAAATCCATTGTCCTCTGCATTTAATCCAGGCCATTTAATCCTTCTCACTTCATGCTGGAGTCTGTTGGTGTCCCCTCCTAATTAGGCATCCCCAACCTAACACCCAATGTGACAGTATTAAGAGGTGGGCACCATTATGCAACTATAATACACCAATAAAATGTGGAAAGAGAAAATAAAGTAAAATGGGGGAAAAAAGAGGTGAGGCTTTTAGGAGGTGATTAGGTAGAAAGGATCTGCCCTCAGGTATGTGGCTAGTACCATATAAAAGAATCTTGAGAGGACCTATTTTTCCTTTACTACCTATGAGGCCCAAATCTACTGGTACTCTGATCTTGGACTTTCTAATTCCCAGAACTGTGAGCAATAAATTCTGTCATTCATAATTACCCATTCTAAGGTATTTTGTTATAGCAGAAAGAAGAGATTAAGATACCTCATCACTCAGTACTTTCTTCTCCTTCTACTTTGCACCTACCACATTCAAGCACTCTCCTCCATTCTCTCAGTTGATCTTATTTTTTTTAATATTTTTAGTTGTAGATGGACACAATGCCTTTATCTTATTTATTTATTTTTATGTGGTGTTGAGGATCAAACCCAGTCCCTCATATGTGCTAGGCAAGCACTCTACCACTGAGCTACAATCCCAGCCCATCAGTTGCTGGTTTTTAAAAGTTGCTAACCAGTATGGGGGGTTTTCTCGTCAATATTTATTTTTTATATTTTAAAAAAGAAAATCTACTTGAATAAACAGATTTTTACAGCCCAATCCCTTTGAGCAATTTTATGATAAAAGCAAAAAGGAGAAAACTGTGTGGTTTGATATTTTAACTTGATAAAAAATGCTTTCTAGGTTTGACTGTTCCAATTTATTAGGTAATACACTAAATGCTTCCATATGACAGTGACTTCATTTTTGTGAACAAATAAACTGACTGAAAGGCATGCCAAGAGAGATTACTCAAGTTAATCTGAATGTTGGATGAAAAATACAATTGAACTCTAGCCAAGAGGAGTAGAGGCTGGCAACAAGAAACACTATGTAATTTGGTCCAAATAGAATGGAGTTAATTTATAAATCCTCCCTAAACACTTAAAAAATAGCAAAGTATCCCAGCAACTAGGGAGGCTGAGGCAGGAGGATAGCAAGTTCAAGGCCAGCCTCAGCAATTTAGAGAGACCCAGTCTCAAAATAAAAAGAACTTGGGATGTAGCACAGTGATAAATTGCCCAAGGGTTCAATTCCCAGTAGTGAAAAAAGAAAAGAAAAGCAGTATTGTGTTAATGAGGCACTCAATCAATGAGGTTCTTTATACATTTAGAAGTTTATTATCTTCTAAGATCTCTCTGAAGAGATGGTTTACAATAATTGAATAAGAAGCCTTAAACTTAAAAACTCTTGCCAAACTTCTTACCCACCAGTAGCCAAAATATATAAACTATCTAATATATTGGAGTCAGTCAAACTCTAATAACTATGGTTTTTAGCAGAATACTTAGATCCTGATTTATTGTCTGTTTGTGACATTTATATTAACACAGAATCTCCCCATGGAAACTAACTGAAATACCAAGGTTAAATCTCAGACCACAGTCAATTGGCAAGGTCAATAATATGACACGAAGCTCAATCATCTGAAAAATAATTTGACATCATATTCTATGCAATTCAAATTATCAAGTTTCACTTTATTAATTAAAACCTGATCTGAACTGATATGAGAACATTTATATCTCTATTGTCTTTATCTGGTTATTGGATAATACTAACAGGAAATGCTACCTTAAGCACTGTAGTGACTAAGAAAAATTCTGAATCCAAAGCAATCTGGCCCAAAGGAATGGAGACCATGTCATTATTTTCTAATATTGAAAATGTTGATCTTACTTCTCCATTGTGTGTACATTTTGTAAACTAGACTTATCATTAATGTCTTCAGCAGAAAATTTCATAAGTGGTCATTTTCTCACCTCCTTCATTTCCAGCTACTGTTTGTACCAACTACTCAAACAGAGCTCTGTGCTAGGCATCTGGCAGTGTAGGACAAGACATGGTCCTTGTCTTTGAGGTGCTCACTAAGTATTTGGGGAGTCATGGAGCTTGCATATTTTTTTAAATGTATCAACTCTGTAAATAAATGCTTTAGGATTTCCAAGGAAAGAGTAATCACTCAAATCTTTAACCTCCTGAAGTCTCCACAGAGGTAATGAAACTTGTATTGGATCTGGAAATATGCAAGACTTACAGAGAAGAGGAAATTGGCTTCCAAACTGAGGGAGATACATCAACACAAAAATGGGAATGTTCCTGGTGAATTCCTAAAAAAAAGTGATGACCAGTTTAGCTAGAATTGAAGAAACAGGGGACTTATTTAATACTGTTTGTCTGCTTTTGGCCAGCCCTGAACTGGAAAGTTGAAACGCAACTGATAAATAAATGAGAGTTCTTGCCCTCAGAAACCTAAAATCCAATAAAGAGAGACAGATGCAAAAACAGGATTGTCCTCCAATTTTAGTGGTGCTACAATAGTATGACATCAAGGAAATAGTGAGGACATAGAGAAAGAAATGGCCAAATCTGCATGGAAGGGTAAGAAAAGCATTCTTAGAGAAAGTAACGGCTAAGCTGGGCCATGGAAATCAGATGAGGATAATCAGATGTGCAAATCCAGAGGTCATCTTAAATTGATCTACCTTGTAAGTTTAGAGCTCTTGAAACAAGAAAATTCTACAACCCTATTGGATAAGCCATTCCAGCATTCAGTGGCCTTTACTCCTACTCATATGCTAACCCATCTCTTCTTACTCAACTCACCATGGAGGATTTTATATCTTTGTGTTTGTTTCCCATGTTCACATTAACACTTTCCATGTGGAGCAATTAAAGCAGAAAGGTAAGTTGTTGAAATCCCAAGGCAGTTGTTTAATTCTGAGACTGATACCAAAGTACACCTGATTTGGCTTTGGCAGCCTGTCTTTGTTTAGCTCCCTTGGGTTGCTATGCTAATATGAAGAACATTACTGCATTGGGAAACAGGATTAACTAAATTCCAGGTGCTTAAAATATTCCCCAATCCAAAACAAACACACCAGAGTGTTTATCCATCAATCACTCCAAATATTCCTGATGGGCCATTTTACCTCCAGAGTTGGTTTATTCCTTGTAATCCCTTCTTTTTAATACACTCAGGAACCCAATTAAATGATAGCAAAGATTTTCTTTTCTGGTATATAAAATCTCTCTTTCCATTGGTCAAATACAAACATGCACAAATCCCTTTCAATTTTAAGGTAATCTTGATATTAAGAGGTCAACTTCCCCCAACCTTCTTAATATACTTATTGCCTTTTTATTTTCTTAAATGCATGACTCATGAATGACCCTTGAGTCCCCATCTGTCTAAGGGACTTCTTATTCCTGATTTTCATGCAGAGAAACAACTTTCCCACACTTTCCAGGTTAAATGTCTTCTCCTTTGTTCACATTACCCTCAATACATAGACCCAGTCTATCAAATATGAAATTAACTTACAGTTGATCCTTCAAGATTAAAAACTCATTTTTCATCCTTAGGTCTAAATACAATTTCTGGTTCATAGTAATGATATCTAAATAGTTGTGTGCTGATTAAATTATAGAAATAAAATTAATGTGCTTTTCTTGTGGTGTTTAAAACTATTTTAAATGATTTATGCAAATATTAAAATCAAAAACAAGATTTTGTAAATCTCATGTAGTCACAAAACTCTCTCCAAAATTTTTGAGCATTTTGTGAAGTTACTTGAAAGAGAAAACATGAATTGAATTTTGCTTTTGGGGAACTAGGAACCCTGCAAGAGATAAGGAAATGTTTTCAAATTTGTATACATTGAGGTATCTCCTTAACCTAAATATTTCAGGAGCTGTTTTTATTTTCAAATAAAATGATTTGTTCAATGAATTTTGAAATATTAGATCATCTGTCTATAATCAAAGTATGTCAAGAAAGATATTTTTGAGCAGAGCTACTTTCTCAAGTTAAATGATTCTGCAACCTATATCCATTCAGTTCCAAAGATCCTGATGTTTAAAACATCCCCAGGAAGCTTTCTGCCCTGCTAGTCCTTCCTATCTCTAGAAACTACCTCTAGGTATGTCATTTATTTCCCCAGTATTTCCTAGGAGTTGGGAACACTGGTGGCTTTGGTCCTAGGCTTCTGTCTCCTATGTTAGTAGTCCTGCCTAGAATTAACTGTACCTGAACTTTCTCCCCAGTCTGGACTCTCTTAGACCCTGGCCTGGTTGAAACTCAATTATGGCAGTAGAATGTGAATTTAGGTTAGATAAGAGAAGCTCTCAGAGCCAACAACCACCAACATATTTCCTGAGACCTTGACTATTTACAAAGCACTTTTCCCTGCATAATCTTACTTTCTCCTTCTAATTACCCCATAAGGAAACTGATGTTGACGACAGTGATAAAGTTCTTTCTGTTTTATAAGCTACAAAAAGCAGACTTATAAGGATGAAGAGAAAGATCATATAGCTGGCAAGTATTAAAGATGAAGTTCAAATCCAGGTCTTCCAGGGAAGTTTTGTGTTTCTCCAAATCCCCCTATTCAGTGTTATTTAATATCTTCCATTGTGAGCATTTGACCAAGGCATGATATTAAATAAAGTCAAATAAAATATATCAGTGGCCTTAATCTCCAGTACTAAAATAAGACAAGCTAAGGTAAAGAAAGGTTTTTAGATATTCATACCACTTTAAATATATTAACTTAGAATTGTAAATGTGAAAATAATGGCTTTTCTTTCCCTTGGAATCCACTCTTTCTTGAATAATTATTTTCTGTGATTTTCACTTTCAAGTTATTTTAAGAGGCATAAAATTTTAAAGACATTTGCCAATATTACACAAAATACTTTTGGACTTTTATGTGCTTTTTTCCCCAAAAAAATCTTATGCAATTTCTTTGTCCACACCTAATGCAATACCTTTCAATTTAAAGATTTGCCTTTATCATGTCTTCAAAAGATCAACTTAGTTTTTGTAAAAAGGAACTTTTCCTACTTTCATTTCATTTCATTTATAACATGTAATTGAGTTATATATAAAGGTGGTAACAAATTCAAGGACAAACCCTACCAGTTGCAAGTGTATGCTTAGTGTTCACAGGCAAAAGTCACTGTCTATAGGGAGTTTGGGCCTATTGCTTTGTCATTAATTGGGGGCAGTAATTTATCATAAGCATTATATTACTGAGTTAAATTTGTCTCACCTCCGTAAAATGCAAACAACACTTATGTATGTATGTACCACTACCGACATCTCTACTTAAATTTTTAGTTTTGGTTTTTGGTTTTTGGTGTTCTGAGGACTGAAATCAGGGGTACTGTACCACTAAGCTACATCCCCAACCCTTTTAATTTTTGAGAGAGGGGCTCATTAAATAGCCCAGGATAACCTCAAACTTGCCATCCTCCTGCCTTAGCCTCCTGAGCTGCTGGGATGACAGGCATGCGCCACCTCACCTGCTTAATTTGGTTAAACGGAAAAATATCTTCAGACTTCCAGGGATATCCAGCCAAGAGCTAACAAGCAGTGCATGGATGGTGACAGGAACTAGGTGGAGGACAGTGCTGGAGAGGAAGGACTGCATGGGCTCTCACTGTGGCCACAGACAGGTAAATTTATCTGACTTCCTCCCCTCCTTTGCTGCTTAATTTTCTTCTATGATTGTTTTCACTAAAGTTTTTCCCACTGTCTGACCTTTCCCATTTTTCATTTCAGCCATAATATCTTTTTTTTTTTTTTTTTTTGGGGGGGGGGAGGGTACTGGGATTGAACTCTGGGGCACTCGACCACTGGGCCACATCCCCAGCCCTTTTTTTGTATTTTATTAGAGACATGGTCTCACTGAGTTGCTAAGTGCCTCACCATTGCTGAGGCTGGCTTTGAACTCACAATCTTCCTGCCTCAGCCTCCCAAATGCTGGGATTACAGGCATGCGCCACCACGCCCAGCTCAACCATAATATCTTAAACAATTAAAGCAGCAAATAAACTAACTCAAGGGTTTGGGATATAGGAATGCTTAAATTTAGGAAATATGATTTTAGTACAGTGATAATGGACAACAAAAAAAATATATTGGAAAAACTATATTTGGCCTTTAAAACAACTGGAATTTATATATTTAAGAACCAGCCAGGCACGGTGGCACAGGCCTGCAATCCCAGCGGCTCGGGAGGCTGAGTCAGGAGGATCTCGAGTTCAAAGCTTGCCTCAGCAATGGCGAGGCACTAAGCAACTCAGTGAGACCCTGTCTCTAAATAAAATACAAAATAGGGCTGGGATGTGGTTCAGTGATCGAGTGCCCCTGAGTTCAATCCCCAGTACCAAAAAAAAAAAAAAAAAAAAAAAAAAAAAACAAAGAACCAAAAAAATTTTACCCAGAAATTCCTAGTAATGACATCTCATTTATAAAGATTTTTCCACTTCTTCACAAGTCAGAGATTAAATCTATAATCTTCATGAAAGACAGTGTGATATTTATTTGTAAGTGAAATTCTGACCTCTAGTGGCTAAATGGCATTTCAACAACTGAATCTACTAACTCTACTACTGTCACTAAAAAAAAGACATTATAATCTTCTGAATGTAAAGCAAAAGGGAAATAGAGTCACCTATGAATTATTTGTGCAAAATAAATCAAACTGAAATCTTATTCAACCTGCAGGTCTAACATGCAGTTTAGGGGAAGTTAAAAAAAAAAAAAAAAACTAAACAAACACATTAAATAACTCCAGTCTAAAATGTGGGCAATTCTACTGCACCAAAGGCCAATTTCATTTTTGTTGTGTTGTTTTCAAATTTTGTTGTGTTGTTTTCAAATTGACATGCAAAAGCAATGGTAGAGAGAGTTGTTATATATTTTAAACATTATTGTTGTAGATTAAAATTGTCTTAAGACACAGATTAAAAGAATCCTATTAAGTAAATATAATATGGGGACCTTATTTAGATATCGAATTGAATAATATTATTTTAATTGTGAAATTTGGGAAAATGTAAACTCTCACTGGGAATTGTATATTATAGAATTATAGTTCACTTTTAAAGTATGATGTTAAAATTATTATTATCTTTTTTGAGATTACTCCTTAGGGATATATAACAAACTGTTTTCAATTGGAATTTTTTAAGTATTGGAGAAGGTAATTGCAAATAGAGAGAACCACAGAGGCATAAGCCCCCTGGTGGAAGGACACTTGATGCTTTCAGGAACAGGAGAGGGGCCAGTATGGAATGAACGCAGGATAAAGTAGGAATGAGTGAAAGGTAGTGGGGAGATGGAATAATTATGGTTTTTGTAAGATGGTCAGTGAGAGCCAAAGCCCTCAGAGTATGTTGAGCAGAGTGTTATAACTGTTGCAGATGCTAAAAAAAAAAAAAAAAAAAAAAAAAAAAAGAAAGAAAGAAAAGATCATTTTGGCTCCTGTACATAAGATTGACAGTCAACAGACATTAATGAAGATCAGGTACCCGGTTAAAAACCAGCTCCAATAATCTATGGCAGGGAAGATGTCCATTGTTGTAGGAAGTGGCAAAATTCTGATTATATTTCTAAAGCAGACCTTGCAGATGATTAAATGGGGAGTTTGAGGAAGAGAGGAGTCAAAAATGGTCCCAGTTTTCCAAACTGAGCTGTTAAAAGATGGAGTTGTCATTTGCTGAAATAAGAAGGATGGCAGGAGAAGAATTCTCTTTTTCAAATATATTTTATTATAATTATTAACAGATATTAATTGTATAAATTTATGGGCCCACTGTGATATTTCCATACATGCATGTGTAGTCTGTTTATTATATCTTTCTACCTTTCTTCTACCCTCTTCTCTCTTCCCCTTTTCTCCACCAACACCTCCCCACTCCACATTCCCCCACGCCACTCCACCCCCACTGTCCCAGCCCTAATAGTTCTTCACTTTTCAGATATTGTTTTGTTTTGTTTTGTTTATCAATTCAGGAGACAGTTTCATTAGTTTTTGGTACCCGGGACTGAACTCAGGGGTGCTTAACCACTGAGCAACATTGCCAGCCCATTTTTATTTTTTATTTTGAGACAGGGTCTCACTGAGTTGCTTAGGGCCTTGCTAAGTTCCTGAAGCTGGCTTTGAACTTGTGACCCTCCTGCCTCAGCCTCCCAAGCCACTAGGATTATAGGCATATACCACTATGCCCAGAGAGGAGATTGTTCAGTGGGTAATTTGAAAGTTCAGTTTCCACCTGTCAAATTTGAAATGTTTATTACCTGTTAAGAAGAGTTGTTAGATGTATCTTGGGTCCAAGGGAGTATTCCAAGTTGGATATATGAATATAGACTACCACTAGGGTTAGGGGTATGGTGTAGTTGGTAGAGTGCTTTCCTAGCATTCAGAAGGCCCTTGGTTCATCTCCCCAGCACCACAAAAACAAACCAAAAAACACAAATAGACTACTACTAACTCTTCTTTGCCCTTGTAAACTCTTAATTTCCTCACTTTTTAGATGGACTATATATAATTACCATTTTTGTAAATGAAAAATAGTCAAATATCAGTAACCACATATAAATCAGCCAATTTTTTTGGTACCAGGGATGGAACCCAGCGGAGCTTAATCCCTGAGCCACATCCCCAGCCTTTTATTTTTTTTTTTTTTTTTTAATTTTGAGACAGTCTCATTAAGTTGCTGAGGGCTTTCATCCTCTTGCCTCAGCTTCCCAAACTGCTGGGATTACAGACATGAGCCACTATGCCTGGTGGATCAGCAAAATATTAAATGGAGATTGTTCCTTACCCCTTTCACAAAGCCATTGAAATGCTCAAAAGAGAATAACATGTGTGAGCATTTACCCAGTAAATGTGTGAAGCATTGTTTTGAAAGAGCATTTTTAGTGACAGATTGGAAAAGGCATTTTTGTAACTCAAAATTCATTTTCATGCAAACCACACATCAGAAGCTGATTTTGGGTTATCTATGCAGAATGTTTAGGGGGTCCTTTGATCAGGTAAATGCAATCAGTAAATGTTTTAGTGCTCACTTTGTGCCAGCACAAAACTCATCACCTGTTTGGGCAACTGCTTTCAGACAATGTTGGAAAGATAAAGTCCTTCAAAACCTGCTTTAAAAATGATCTAGGGCTGGGCGCGGTGGCGCACACCTGTAATCCCAGCACTTTGGGAGGCTGAGGCAGGAGGATTGCGAGTTCAAAGCCAGCCTCAGCAATGGCGAGGCACTTAGCAACTCAGTGAGATCCTGTCTCCAAATAAAATACAAAAAAAAGGGCTGGGTATGTGGCCCAGTGGTTGAGTGCCCCTGAGTTCAATCCCCGGTACCACAAAAAAAAAAAAAAAAAAAAAAAAAGATCTAGGGCTGGGATTGTGGCTCAGCGGTAGAGCGCTCGCCTAGCACATGCACGGCCCAGGTTCGATCCTCAGCACCACGTACAAATAAACGCATTGTGTACAACTAAAAGCAAATAAATAAATATTTTTTAAAAAATGATCTAATCTAGACTAATTCAATTCTGGATCGAAGCCCTTTCTTGGCATACTAAATAGTTGTCCTGTCTTGCCTAGGGCCTGCTAAAGTCCATTTGAATGCATAAGACACTTCCTATTTCTAGCAGCAATATCTCAGTTAGGGTCATGTCTTTTCCTTGTTTACTAACCATCAAGCCCCACTGGTCTTCCTACTGTTCCTGGAATATGCCATGGGCCCTCCCTCCTCCCCTTTTTACTTCTCTGCTCACTGCCCCACCTCAGATCATTGCTCACATATTAATGAATCCTCAGTAACCTTTTTTTTTTTTTAAATCAAAAGCATTCTTGTCTCTCTCCACTCAGCACTTTTTTAAAAAAAATATTTATTTATTTGCTTTTAGTTGTACACAATGCGTTTATTTTTACATGGTGCTGAGGATTGAACCCGGGCCTCACATGTGCTAGGCGAGCGCTCTACCGCTGAGCCATATCCCCAGCCCTCCACTCAGCACTTTCTATATACCTTTCCCTGTTTTCTTTTTCTTTTTCTTGCCACTTATTATGATCTGGGAAGGAAAAAGCCTCTGACAACTGGAAATTGGCCTGGTGCTCATAGCTAGAGATCATGCTGTCCTGTGGGACAAAAACAGTATCCTAGAATGTCAACAATAGACACAGGCACTCTGAGATTAAAAGATAGAGATTAGAAACAAGGTCACTATGAAATCTACCAAATACCAAACACCATTTTTCTCTTGGCTAAAATTAGCGATGGCTGCTTCTTAATCAACTACATCTTTATCTTCAATCTAGTCTGCCCTCTGCATAGAAAAAATTTGTTGAAATACCTAGGAAAAATAATCCTTATTTCCCAACAACTGTCAATTCAGAGCAAAGCTCAACTTCATTAGCCTCTCCCAACGTTACCCTGCCAAAACCCAAATCCTATAACAGGTTCTTTCTAATACCCTCTTACTGAGCCACCCCACAATTCCCCTGGGAACATTTCTCCCTGTCAATAAATTGAATGAATGAATGAACATTAGGTACCCAGTTTGCAGTAAGCCCAGAGATGTGTTAAAATAGTTAAATAGGAGTCCATTAGACTTAATTGACTGAACCATTCCTACCACTGAACTCTATCTCCAGCCCTTTTTATTTTAACAGTCTTGCTAAATTGCCTATGATGACCTAGGCTCCAATGCCCTGGGTTTCTACATAAGCAAGCCCAAACCTAAGTCCAGAATTTGAAAGAAAATGAGCTAGGCAAGGTGGCACACTCCTATAACTCCAGCTACTCATGGAGGTGAGGTAAGAAGATTGTATGTTAGAGGTCAGCTGAGCCACTTAGTGAGATCCTGTCTCATAATAAAAAAAAAAAAAATTAAATGTCTAGGAATGTAGCTCAGTGACCGTGCACCCCTAAGTTCAATCCCCAATACCACAAAAAAAAAAAAAAAAAAAAAAGAAGAAGAAGAAGGAAGGGGAGGGAGAGGAGAAAGAAAGGAAGGAAAGATAATGAAACTCAAAATAATGCACCATGAGTGACCAATTAGATGTTACTGTCTTGCACTTCCCATTGGCATAGTAAAATATGGCAATTACTCAAATTTTAACCAATCAAATAATTTCTTTGCTTTGCTTCTGTATTTACCGTAAGGGAAAAAAAATCCTGTCCCTCAACCACCTCAGATACAGCCCCGAACCATTCCTACCACTGAACTCTATTGCCAGCCCTTTTTATTTGGAGACAGTCTTGCTAAATTGCCTAGGATGGCCTCTGAAACTGGTGAACAGGTGATCCTCCTGCCTCATGCTCTAGGACCACAGGTATGCAGGGAAACCCTTTAAAATTTTAATGTACCAAAGTCAGTAAATGTAAACATAAGTCCTTGAAAAAGACAATCATGTGTTGTAAATTAGTCAAAGGGTGTTATTGTTGTTGTTGTTTAGTTTATATCTCAAAGGGACAGAGAAAAAAATGTACAAGTTTGTTGGGGTTTTTTGTTTGTTTTTTTAGGTAAATAGTAGAAGAACAAGGAGGTCAGGGAGCTAGAGTCAGGATGTTAGTTAGCCTGAGGGGAACATAAGGCTGTGTTAGGCAAGATAAAGCATCTGGGGATATTAGAAATGAGAGCCCAGAAAATATTTCAGAGGTGTTGACAGTCATATTGCATGTAAGACTGGTGGGACTCTTTGCTTCCTGACCATCATGTGAGCTACTTCTCTCCACCACACTCTTCTGCCATGATGTACTGCCTCACTTTGAGTCCCTAGGAATGGAGCTGGCTGTATATGGACCTCTGAAACTATTATTGACATGTGGCCACTAGCTTGCAATGCTGGGCAGTGGCAGCTAACCACAGTTTTCAGTCAGCCACGTGATCAATAAACAAGTGATACTCTTCGGTGCACTGTGCTGCTAAGCCATGATGTTTGGGTTTACATTTAGTGAAATACAGTTATTATAAAGGATTAAAATCCCCAGTAAAGTCTGATTTTTATATCCTGCTTCTCAAACATTATGGTCATTAAGGTTATTTATTTCCCCAAAAGATCAAAACACCTGGGATTTCCTGACCATGCCCTGACACAGAACACAGGATTCTCCCTTAAGAGGTACCCTCACTTTACCTAGAGGAAAGGAACTTATCTCTGAAGACACAGGAACGCAGCCAAGAGCAAACCTGCCTTGCCAAGTTCCCCCCATCAAATTTTTATTACCATCAAATCCTAGCTCCTTTGTCCAGTTTCATTTCTCCCATGGTGGTCCACTCTTCATCAAGTTTAGCAGAAAATTATACTTTTGTGTTTATTAAAACTTTCATATCCTTAAAAAGGCATCTGTGTCATGTCATGTAAAACTAATTGAATAAACTTGCATTTTTTTCTCCCGTGTATGTGGGGGGGTTGCTGGTGGAAGAGAAAAAGAGTGAAAGTTCGTAGGTGGATAGTGCCGCAAATAAGTGTTGGGGTGAACAAAAGCCAGGCCTGGGAAGGCTTGTTGTTCCTGACAGTGAGCTAAGAAGGACTCCAAGGAATATGATAACCATTTCCCTTGTCTCCTATCTTTAAGTGAGGATCAAAGCAGAGTGGCCTTAGTTGTAAAACAAAGGAAAGTGCTCATAAAACATGTGGCGACATCCCAACAGTGAACACGCAACCTGCCCTGTACATTCCTGCTACTTGTAGGTGCACTGTAGCCCTCCTTCTTGTTCCACTGTGCTGCCACCAAGGAATACATGAGTAATAAGATGTCAAAACCCTCTCCACTGAGTCCTCCAAGTTCTGTCTTTGGAATTGTAACAATGGGTCCATTTTATGCTTTGAATATAGCCCTGGCTATTCTGCTGCTGTGACTTAGTTTTTAAATGGACATGTTTCTTTCCCTAATCTTAGGGGAAATAGAATTACCCTTCTTCTTCATCCTAGAGCATCCACCCACCACAGGAACGAAGTAATTCAGACTTCAGGGATGGCGCCAGAAGATCCAATAAATCTCCCAAATTAACAATTGGATTCCAACCCTGTTGGGAATCCGTATGAACTATGGACATTGTTTGAGCTATTAAGGCAGAGAAGCTGCTTTTCTGGGAATGCCTGGATGAAATTCCCAGATCATGCTGGTGCCCTGCCTTAGCTCACAGCCCCAAGTTCAAACACAGCCGTCCAGAAATGGGCGTAACCTGCTAAGCACAAAACAACTTGTTTATCCCCACTGTTATCTTGTTTTTTGTGAAGGAGCTCCCTACTGATCCCCTTTGGTCTGTACTGCTATAAATAAAGCAAGCACAGGCTTTTTCTCTTTGTTAGGAGTCAGACCCATCTGGTCTGCTCAACCCGTCATGCCCCCGCTTTTAAAATATATTTCTGGTCTTCTGTGTTTATTTTGTAATACTACTTTCATAGCTTTTATTTCACAGTCAGCCCACACACCTCCAACTGTTTCCCACTCTTTTCCCGTGTAGGACGCGGGCAGAATAACCCCCAACTTTGAATCACCTCTTTTAAAACCTCTGATCCCTCCGACAGGCAGAATCACAGACTCTGAGACAGGAATCCCCTGTTTCTCCTTTGCTAGATATTAGGAAGAACCTGACCTAGGCAATGCCATTTTGAAACATATCATCCCTCTTAGCACAAGAGTCAATAGTCACTCTGACTCAACCTGACCTAAACCCCAGACTCCATCATCATGCAAAGAAACCCCAGACAATACTCCATCTTCAAAAGAAAGGAAATTATCTAGGACTGAAATCCTAAAAAACACCAGGTTCCACAAGGATCCTTCCCTGACAACTCCCTAGCATCAGTGTAACTACAGAAATCCCCTCTCTCACTCACCTGTATCTACCCCAGGCTATAAATGAAACACAGGTTTCAGTCTCCACTGGGTCCCCCTCCACAGGTGTGTCCCAAATAAACCTGTGTTCCTGTTGGGTGGACTCTCCTCTCTTTTTTATTTCCTTCATTCAGTTCTTTCCTTAACTAGCAAAGCAATAAAACTTCTTTTTCCTTTTTCTCAAAACCATGTCCTCATTATTGGATTGGCATCAGGGATAAGGACTGAGCTTTCAGTAACAGGATCAGTAAACTACAAGGTGGGGCTTTTGCATCCCTGGATTCAACAATAAGACACCAGAATATAAAAGGAGTTACTGCAGAAGATGTGGAAGACTCAGTTTGGAAAACATGGATGAAATCAGACTGTGGAGGGCCTTACTGTCATAGTAAGGATGAATACTTTATTTTGCAGACCCTGGGGGCTCAGCAAAAACATTTAACTGGCTAGGCCCAGTGGCCCCCACCTGTAATCCCAGGGACTGGGGAGGATGAGGCAGGAGGATTGCAAGTTCATGGCCAGCCTCAGCAACTTAGGAAAGCCCTAAGTAATTAGTGAGACCCTGTCTCAAAATAAAAAGGGCTCAGGATGTGGCTCAGTGGTTAAGCGACCCTGAGTTTGATCCCCAATACCAAACAGAAACAAAAAAACATTTAACAGAGAGGATGCAGTAGGTTCTGGATATTGGAAGTGTGGAAATGCAGAAAACAGCTTGCAAAGTAGAGACAGGGAAGAGAAGGCTTTGCCCATCAGGCCTTTCTGTTTCCATGGTGTCCTGGATAGCACACCTGGAAGAACAGCTGTCCATAAGCCAGCAGGTAGGTCCTCCTCACACAGTGTCGCAGTTATTGTTATGCCCAGAGAACAGACCCCCAAAGACCACCAAGGAGTCCAGAGTGTATGCAAGAACAAAGAGCCTTTATTCGGGCTTAAGCACGGACTCTCAGACCTCACCAATGCAGTGGTTTTGTACTGAGAGCCCCCCACTCAGGGGGTGCGAGCCTTTTATTGAGGTAGAACCAGGAGAGTGAGGGGGTTCACATCCTTACAGTTAGGGGGTCTTGTCACATTGCAATAGGCCAGGGGAGCCCGTGCACGCCAAGCATGTTGATAACTGAGAAGGTTCTTATTGGCAGAAGCTGTCTTCAGTGCAATGGAATGTGCTGTTTCTCAAGCTTACTGCAGTGTCCTGCTTTTATCTTACAAGGTTTTATTGTTCACAGGGCTGGTTTAAAATGCCTGGGCTTGTTCTCTCTTTGTCCCCATGGCCAGAGACTTGTGACAGCTTGAGGCTGACAGAATAGAGGTAGCTGATTACTAAATAGAGTCACAGCAGTTTGACTCCTATTATCTTAAAGTCAAGCATTTTACAGAAGCAAAAACAAGGGGTTAGACTAAAAATTGGCGTGGGGCTAAAAAGGGGGGTTCCACAGTTATCCTCTCCCTCAACTCACCCTGCCCTATCCTGAAAGGAGCAGCTTAAGCCAGAAGACACTGACAACAGCAATGGCACTGGAGAGGCAGGCATTAGGGAAGGAGAAAAGAGACATTCAAAGAAAATAATGTTTATGCCTATCAGAGCCAAGCAGCCAGCTTTCAATTGTAAAATTGAGGACATGCTGGGGGTGCAGTGGCACATGCTTATAATCCCAGCAACTCAGGAGGCTGAGGCAAGAGGATCACAAGTTCAAGTACAGTCTCAGCAATTTAGCAAGGCTCTCAGCAACTTAACAACACTCTGTTTCAAAAGAAAGGAATAGGGATGTAGCTCAGTGGCAAAACTCCCCTGGGTTCAATTCCCAGTACAAAGTTCAAATCCCAGTGCAATAATAACTTAGACTTAACAGGCATATATAGAATATTTCATCCATCAATGAGTGAATACACTTTCTTCTCAGCAGCACAAGGATCCTTCTCTAAAATAGACTATATACTAAATATACCACAATGTAACTCTTAGCAAATACAAAAAAGTATAAATACTACCCTGCATTCTATCAGATAATAATGGAATGAGATTAGAAATCAATGATAAAATAAAAAATAGAAGCCACTCTAACACTTAGAGACTAAAGAATATGCTATTGAATTAACAATGGGTTACCAAAGACGTAGAGGAGATTAAAACAATTTTACAGGCAAATGAGAACACTGATGCAAAGTATCAAAATCTCTTGGGCACTATGAAGGCAGTAGTAAGAGAAAAGTTCATTGCATAGATTTCATTCCTTAAAAGAAGAAAAAGCCAACAAATAAATGATCTAACATTACATCTCAAAGCCCTAAAAAAAGAAGAAATCAACACCAAAAGCAGTAGAAGTCAGGAAATAATTAAAATCAGAGCTGAAATCAATGAAATTGAAACAAAGGAAACAATTGAAAAAATTGACAAAACAAAAAGCTGGTTCTTTGAAAAAAATAAATAAAATTGATAAACCCTTGGCCATGCTAACAAAGAGAGAGACAAAACTCAAATTACTAACATCCATGATGAAAAAGGAAATATCACAAAGGACACTACAGAAATACAGAAGATAATTAGAAATTACTTTGAAAATTTGTACTCCAATAAAATAGAAAACATCAAAGGCATCAACAAATTTCTAGAGTCATATGATTTGGCCAAACTGAATCAGGATGATATATGCAAGTTAAACACATCAATTTCAAGCAATGAAATAGAAGACACCATCAGAAGCCTACGAACCAAGAAAAGCCCAGGACCAGATGGATACACAACTGAGTTCTATAAGACCTTCAAAGAAGAACTAATACCAAAACTCCTCAAATTATTTCAGGAAATAGAAAAAGAGGGAACACTTCCAAACACATTCCATGAGGCCAATACCACCCTGATTCCAAAACCAGACAAAGACACAATGTTGTGCCCCGTGGCTTGGGACCCCCAAGAAGACCACCAGAGTCCTTGGTCAATGTAAATAACAAAGAGTCATTTATTAGCAAGCTCGAGCTTGGTCCTCCGCGCACTCGGTAACCGGTGACGCTAAGAGGCCCCGAACCCAGATTTAGCAGGGTTTTTATAATGAAATACATACAAGTTAAGGGGGGCTCTACAGAACTCTTTTGATTGGTTAACATATAAAGTCACGTACAAAGCATTACTTTTGAGTTCTGGGTCAGCCTGACTGCTAGGGGAAGGGTGAACATCCACCCGGTTTTGCAAGTTAGACAAAATAAGGAACAAGAATAAGTTTTGGGTCAGCCTGACTGCTAGGGGAAGGATAATTTTTCAAAAAACTGAGGACAGTTTTGGGAAAGACTTATGTTTACACAAGCGTTTGCATTTTTCACCTTTCAACAACACAGAAAGAAAACTTCAGACCAATATCTCTAATGAACATAGATGAAAAATTCACAATAAAATTCTGGCAAATCGAATACAAAAACATATAAAAAAGATAGTGCACCACAATCAGGTGGGGTTCATCCCAGGGATGCAAGGTTGGTTCAACATATGAAAATCAATAAATGTAATTCATCACATAATGGATTTAAGGATAAGAATTATATGATCATCTCAATAGATGCAGAAAAAACATTCGATAAGATAGAGCACACTTCATGTTCAAAACACTAGAAAAACTAGGGACAACGGAAACGTATCTCAACATTGTAAAAGCTATCTATGCTAAACCCCAGGCCAACATTATTCTAAATGGAGAAAAATTGAAAGCATTCCCTCTAAATACTGGAAAAAGACAGGAATGCTCTCTTTCACCATTTCTATTTAACATAGTTCCTGAAACTCTAGCCACAGCAATTAGACAGACAAAAGAAATGAAAGGGATACGGATAGAAAAAGAAGAACTCACTATTTGCCAATGATACAATTCTGTACCTAGAAGATCCAAAAAATTCCACCAGAAAACTTCTAAAATTAATAAATAAATTCAGCAATGCAGCAGGATATAAAATCAACCCCCATAATTCAAAGGCATTTCTGAACATCGGTAACAAATCCTCTGAAGGAGAAACTAGGAAAACTTTAAAAATCTACAATAGCCTAAAAAAAAAAAAAAAAAAAAAAAAAAAAAAAAAATAAAATACTTGGGAATCAACCTAATGAAAGAGGTGAAATTCCTCTACAATAAAAACTACAGAACTCTAAGGAAAGAAACTAAAGAAGACCTTAGAAGATGGATAGGTCTCCCTTGTTCTTGAATAGGCAGAATTAATGTTGTAAAAATGAAGATACTACCAAAAGCACTACACAGATTCAATGCAATTCCAATCAAAATTCCAAAACATTCCTCATAGAAATAGTAAAAGCAGTCATGATATTCATCTGGAAAAATAAGAGACACAGAATAGCTAAAGCAATCCTTAGCAAGAAGAGTGAAGTTGGTAGCATCACTATACTAGACCTTAAACTATACCACAGAACAATAGTAATAAAAACAGCATGGTATTGGCACCAAAATAGTCTTGTAGACCAATGGTACAGAATAGAGGACACGGAGACAACCCACGTAAATACAGTTATCTCATATTAGACAAAGACACCAATAACACATACTGGAGAAAAGATAGCCTCTTCAACAAAGGGTGATGGGAAAACTGGAAATCCATATGCAGCAAAATGAAATTAAGCCCCTATCTATCATCATGCACAAAACTCAACTCAAAGTGGATCAAGGACCTAGGAATTGAAACAGAGACCCTGTACCTAATAAAAGAAAAAGTAGGCCCAAATCCTCATTGTTAGAGAAAAAAGAGCAAAGTTAACCTAGGGCCGGGAATGACATTTAATAAAAGGGAAGTTTATTGCGGTGCCGCGCGGAAGGTAGGGAAAACAGGGACAAATAGGAACAGGGACAGGTGCGAACAGAGAGTGGTTTCAGTCCGGGCAGGCTTAAATAGCAAACTGGTGGTCAGAGAGACCCCTGGAGTGAGTGTCTCCATAGGCTGCTGGAGGTCAGGAGACAGTGGTGAGGGCACCTGCTGGCCAGGTTCACTGACCAGCCTGAGGCACCTGGGAAATGTAGTCTTTTCACAAAGTACCTGGGGAGGTGTGGCCTTCTACCTGGGAGGCGCAGCCTCCCCGACCGGAATCCAACACTCATCATGTTGGATTAGGACCTGACTTTCTTAATAAGACCCCTATAGTGCAAGAAATAAAATCGAGAATCAATAAATGGAATAGATTCAAACTAAAAAGATTCTTAGCAAAAGAAATAATGAGGTGAATAGAGAGCCTACAGAATGGGAGCAAATTTTTACCACACACACATCAGATAGAGCACTAATCTTTAGGGCATAAAAAGAACACAAAAATCTTAACACCAAAAAAACAAATAACCCAATCAATAAATGGGCCAAGGAACTGAACAGACACTTCTCAGAAGAAGATATACAACCAATCAACAAACATATAAAAAAAAAAGCTCAACATCTCTAGCAATTAGAGAAATGCAAATCAAAACTACTCTAAGATTTCATCTCACTCCAGCCAGAATGGAAGCTATCAAGAATACAAACAACAGGGCTGAGGTTGTGGTTCCGTGGTAGAGCACTCGCCTAGCACATGCGTGGCCCGGGTTCAATTCTCAGCACCACATAAAAATAAAGGCATTGTGTACAACCAAAACAAATAAGTGAATAGTTTAAAAAAAATGCAAACAACAATAAATGTTGGCGAGGATGTGGGGGGAAAGGCACACTCAAACATTGCTGGTGGGACTGCAAAATGGTGCAGCCAATATGGAAAACAGTATAGAGAATCCTTGGAAAACTGGGAATGGAACCACCTTATGACCCAGATATCCTACTTCTCAGTCGTTACCCAAAGAACTTAAAAATAACATACTACAGAGACACAGCCACATCAATGTTTATAGCAGCACAATTCACAGTAGCTAAATTGTGAGACCAAACTAGGGTTCTATGCCCTTTAGTAGATGAATGGATAAAGAAAATGTGGTAGATATACTCAATAGAATACTACTCAGAGCCGGGCGCGGTGGCGCACGCCTGTAATCCCAGCACTTTGGGAGGCTGAGGCAGGAGGATCGCGAGTTCAAAGCCAGCCTCAGCAATGGCGAGGCACTTAGCAACTCAGTGAGACCCTGTCTCTAAATAAAAAAAATACAAAAAGGGCCAGGGATGTGGCCCAGTGTTCAAGTGCCCCTGAGTTTAATCCCTGTTACCAAAAAAAAAAAAAAAAAAAAAAAAAAAATACTACTCAGGATTAAAAGAAAATAAAATCATGGCATTTGCATGTAAATGGTGGAACTGGAGAATATAATGCTAAGTGAAGTAAGCCAATCCCAAAAGACCAAATGCTGAATGTTTTCTCTGATATGTGGGTGCTGATCCATAATGGGGATGGGGGTGAGCATGGGAGGAATGGAGGAACTTTGGATAGGCCAAAGGGGAGGGAAGGGAAGGAAGGGGATATGGGTGTAGGGAAGTTAAAGGGGCTGAGGTTTGTAGCTATCCCTAGACCCGGAATGGACC
The DNA here is from genome assembly GCA_025594165.1 of Tamias sibiricus. Taxonomy (NCBI): domain Eukaryota; kingdom Metazoa; phylum Chordata; class Mammalia; order Rodentia; family Sciuridae; genus Tamias; species Tamias sibiricus. Next base: position 63,987,157 of record CM046663.1, read on the forward strand.
TTCTCTGTCCAGCAAAGAAAGCTGGGAAAGCATACCTCAGCGATAAGGCGAGATTGGGAAAGGTAAAAAGGTCTCTGGCATTCCCTCCCCCGTCTTCAGAAGACCCAGGAAAATACCAGGGAGCCCGGTCAGGTAAACGCTGGAACTCAAGTTTATTGAGGAAGGTGGACAACGTTTAAAGGGGACAAGGGCCAATAAACAAAAGGAATACAGGGACACATAGGAAGCATGAGCAAATAGCATTTGCGGAGCCCCCTACCCTATCCTTAGGGCAGTTTCGGTTCCCACGATATGTCAGAGGAACGCCTCCTGCTTAGGTCAGGTCCGTAACAGGGCGTGGAAAGCAGCCAAAGAGTTCCTTTTCCGCCAATGTGTTCTTTGTTTTTTTGGTACCGGGGATTGAACTCAGGGGCACTTGACCACTGGGCCACATCCCCAGCCCTTTTTTTTTTTTTTGTATTTTATTAGAAGCAGGGTCTCACTGAGTTACTAAGTGCCTCGCCATTGCTGAGGCTGGCTTTGAACTCGCGATCCTCCTGCCTCAGCCTCCCAAAGTGCTGGGATTACAGGCGTGCGCCACCGTGCCTGGCTGCCAATGTGTTCTTAAGTCCCCAACATATGGGGGAAAAAAAGATGGTGGAATGAGATGGATATCATTGCCCTAAGTACATGTATTAAGACACAAATGGTGTGACTCTACTTTGTGTATAACCAGAGACATGAAAAATTGTGCTCTATATATGTACTATGAATTGAAATGAATTCTGATATCATGTATAACAAATTAGAATAAATAAATAAATTAGCAAGGAAGACTTTATTTAGGCATAGGCATCAAGGCTATCAAAATAGGACCAAGAAAGCTGGGTGCTGTGGCACACACCTGTAATCCCAGCACTTGGGAGGCTGAGGCAAGAGGATCGCGAGTTCAAAGCCAGCCTCAGCAATGGTGAGGCACTTAGCAACTCAGTGAGACCCTGTCTCTAATAAAATACAAAAAAAGGGGCTGGGGATGTGGCCCAGTGATCAAGTGCTCCTGAGTTCAATCCCCAGTACCAAAAAAAAAAAAAACCAAAGAGGTCAAAATAGGACCAAGGGTAATCCCAGAAGATAGGGAGGCTGAGGCAGGAGGAACCCAAGTTCAAAGCCAGCCTCAGCAACTTAGCAAGGCTCTAAGCAACTCAGCAAGACCTTGTCTCCAAATAAATAAAATATATAAAAGGGCTGGGGATTAGGTTCAGTGGTTAAGCACCCCTGGGTTCAATCCCCGGTACCAATAATAATAATAATAATAATAATAATAATAATAATAGGGCAGAGAAATTGGACTTGACCTCAAATACAAGAAGGAAAAGTGGGCATTTATAGAAGCAGGTTGAGAGAAGTGGTGGATGGAAAATTACTGAGACATTAAGGGTAGAGACATTCTTGCTAAACTGACCGAACAGGATTCTTGTTGAAGGGAGTCCAGAGTGGTCAGTTATTTAGCATGGAGATGCTTTCTGATTTAGCAGATTCTTGGTTTATAAAGCTAAGCTATGTATTAAATTTATATTATGTCCTTTCCCCTTCACTTCTTGCCAGCCCAAGGGGGAAAAATTTAATGTAAATAAAAGAATAGACTACCTTTAAAAAATGTCTATAGAAATATGGAGATATTCACATAATGAAGCACTATGGTTTAATATAAAAGTCATTCTAGAGCTGGGCGCGGTGGCGCACGCCTGTAATCCCAGCACTTTGGGAGGCTGAGGCAGGAGGATCGCGAGTTCAAAGCCAGCCTCAGCAAAAGTGAGGTAGTAAGCAACTCAGTGAGACCCTGTCTCTAAATAAAATACAAAAAAGGGCTGGGGATGTGGCCCAGTGGTCGAGTGCCCCTGAGTTCAATCCCTGGTACCACAAAAAAAAAAAAAAAAAAAAAAAAAAAAGTCATTCTATTGTTTCTTGTTCCCTGATACTCATAATTCATTTTAGTTAAATCACTGATGACTGATTAACATGATTATTCTCATGTATTTTAGAGTTCTTCCTTTGTTTTTCCAAATATTTCACAGAGGTAAGAATGTTGCTTACACAATAAGCCTATTTGTTACTTATTTTACATCTGTTTCGAAGTGCATATAAACAAGGCCTTTTTCTTTTCTTTTTTCTTTCTTTCTTTTTTTTTTTTTTTTTAAATCTGGAATTGAACCACTGAGCCACATCCCCAGGCCCTTTTTTTAATGTTTTGAGACAGGTTCTGGCTAAGTCCTTAGGATCTCACTAAATTGCTGAGGCTGGCCTTGAACTTGATCTCCTCTTGCTTCAGCCTCCTGAGCTGCTCGGATTACAGGTATGCACCACTGCAGCATACAAGGCACTTTCTTTGAAGCTGGTGGAAACTCCATGACCAGATAGGTCCTCTGAGTACAGGACAAGGGGAGGAAAAAAGCTGACTGGTAGTTGGGAAAAGTTGATAGAAATTTAAACAACCACAACAGAGAGGCTAGTAGAGTTTTTATATACCCTAGTCAAAGTAGTCCAATAAAAAATATTTCCTAGTAAACATATGAAGAAGCCCAAGTGACGCCAGATTTAAAAATAGGTAGTGAGTGTAGTTAAGTAAATTGGGTCTAATATCAAGTCTAATAAAGAAAATGGAGTCCATAAAGGAAATGGAGTCAGTCTGAGCCCTAGAAAAACCAGAACAATGCCTGGGAGAGTAAAATGTCAATGTCTGCAAGGTCAGGGCCCATCCTAAAGAAAGGTAAGGAAGCAGCTCCCAGCAAACAGGGAGATGTTAATCAACTTGCCCCAAGCCCTTCCTGCCAGACCACTCTTCCCCCACCCCGACCTGTGTCATACCTTTCGGCTTTCCTGTCACAGGCTGGACAGAAAGAGATAAAATGGAGAAGACTTCCCCTTCCCATGGATTCTGCCTTCAGGGTCCCCTTCTCCCTGGGGGAAGTCTTTTTCTGCTGTCCTTTAATAAAGCCTCTTTCCTTTTCCACTCCACCCTTGCCTCCCGTTTCTTCTGTGCTATATACTTCAACATTGGGGAAACAAGGACTTGTCATAGTAAACGGCGTGAGGATAAGAGATAACTATATAGTCTTCATTAAGATTTTCTGCTTCTATTCCATTCCTTAATTGCCTTAGCCGGGCGCGCGGTGGCGCACGCCTGTAATCCCAGCACTTTGGGAGGCTGAGGCTGGAGGATCGCAAGTTCAAAGCCAGCCTCAGCAATGGCGAGGCACTTAGTAACTCAGTGAGACCCTGCTTCTAATAAAATACAAAAAAAAAAAAGGGCTGGGGATGTGGCCCAGTGGTCAAGTGCCCCTGAGTTCAATCCCCGGTACCAAAAAAAAAAAAAAAAATTGCCTTTTTGGTGTCATGTGGCATTTCCTTTTTGTTTTCAAATGCATAGACACCGTGCTAAGTACTTTTGTGAAAGGTAGCCACTTTAAAAAGCAAATACATAAAAAATAAAACTGGGCTACATGAGGAAGGCGTGAAAGGTTAAGACCCAGTCCAGAAAAGCACTCAGATGTGCTTCACCAAAGTTTGGTCAAGGAGAGAGTCCTTGCTACTCCTGAATATTGCCATTTAATAATTCAGGATTGTGAGGATTTAATTAAAGGATGCACATTAAGCACTGAAAATTGTGCTTAATAAATATTTTTCAACAAATAGCAGTAAAACTGTAGTTATTAATAGCATTGTCCACAAAGTCCAACTTTGTAGATTCAAAAAACCCAGCTCTGTTAAGTATTGGCCTCAGTTTCCTTTCTATAAAATGGGAATAAAATAGTACCTACACCTTGTAGGGTTCTTATGAAGGTTAAATGAACTAGTGCAAAGGATTTAAGGCAATCTAACTACACAGCACACAACTGTGAAGCGGGTTCACTGTACACTGGCTACCAAGTTGTCTGACTCCAGTGAGACAGAACACTCACACACACAAGTTCGTTTGTAGTGGCACCCCCTGAAAGGAAAGCAATAAACCTGGAGACAGGTGAGTGAGAAATGAAAGATGGAGACCAGGTAGATACTTGATAAAGTTTATTTGCCAGAGCTGACAAATAAAGGCACATCTCTCCATAGTGGAGAGAGGGGGGCAACACAGAGCTGGGGTTTGATACTTTTATGGGGAAGACTCAGGGATTAGAGCCAGGTGGGTCCAAATGTGGGCGGTTAGGGTGGGGCTGGTATGAAAGGGTGGTGAGCTTTTCTCAGAAAAGCCCTTAAGTGGGAAAATGGCGGCTGTCACTTAAGATGGCTACCCAGATGCAAAGCAAGGATCTTACACCCTCTCCTCCACAGAAAATCTTAACTAAACTTCTCCAGAAATCTTCACCATAATTGATTTTAGGACTATCAGCGAAAGAGTTGTTACAAAAGAGTTCAATGTAGGTAAATTTCCTATTTTCCTGTTGCTCTATTTTTTAAATTAATTTTAAAACTTGTTTTAATTAGTTATACATGATAGTAGAATGCATTTATGCACTGTGATATGTCATACACAGATGGGATATAATTTCTAATTTTTCAAAGTGTACAGGTTGCAGAATCATATTGGTCATGTAGTCACATATATACAAACAGTAATAATGTCTGTTTCATTCCACTATCTTTCTCATCCCCATATTCCCTCCCTAGCCTCCCTTCACTTCCCTCTACCGCTATTTTTTCCTTAATGCCCACCCCCACCTTATTGTGAATTAGCATCCACATATTAGAGAAAACATTTGGCCTTTGGTTTTGTGGGATTGGCTTATTTAGCTTAGCATGATATTCTCCAACTCCAACCATTTATTGGCAAATGCTATAATCTCACCCTTCTTTAAAGCTGAGTAATATTCCATTGAGTACATATACAACATTTTCTTTATCCATTCATCTATTGAGGGACACCTAGGTTGGTTCCATAGTCTAGCTATTGTGAATTGATCTGCTATAAATATTGACATGGCTGCATTACTGAAGTATGTTGATTTTAAGTCCTTTGGGTATAAACCAAGGAGTGGGATAGTTGGGTCAAATGGTGGTTTTATTCCCAGTTTTCTGAGGAATCTCCACACTGCTTTCCATAGTGGTTTCACTAATTTGCAGTGCCACCAGCAATGTGTGAGTGTACCTTTTCCCCCACATCCTCGCCAACATTTATTGTTGCCTGTATTTTTTTTTTTTTTTTTTTTTTTTTTTTTTTTTTGGTACCGGGGATTGAACTCAGGGGCACTCGACCACTGGGCCACATCCCCGGACCTTTTTTGTATTTTATTTAGAGACAGGGTCTCACTGAGTTACTAAGTGCCTCGCCATTGCTGAGGCTAGCTTTGAACTCGCGATCCTCCTGTCTCAGCCTCCCAAAGTGCTGGGATTACAGGCGTGCGCCACCGCGCCCGGCTTTCTTTGGTAATTCAATAAACCCCTTTCCTTTTCCTATATGACAGTTCGAGCCTCCGTCCCTTCCTGCAAATTTCGCTAACATTTGGTGCGTTGGCCGGGAAGGAGACAATGCCCACCACACGTCTCCGTTTGTCCGCCTTTCTATACCATCGCTGGACTTTGGAAAGTTCCCCTCCGCACTCCGGGCTTGAGCTTCCGTTTTTCCGTTCGGAACGGAAAAAATCCGAAAACCTCCATGGAGTAATGCTCACAGCTACCCGGCATCTTTAAACTTGCCGTCCGGAACGGAAGGTAATTAGGTGTCCCAAGGCTCGTCTCACCTGGTGACGACTGGGAGAGCGAACTTGGATCTTACTCTGATTCATACTTTAGAAGGGACGCCTTCCAAAGTATTGCATCAGCCCCTCCCCGTTAACGGGAAATATGGGAACTTCCCTATCGGCTCAAGCCGACACGCCTCTCAACTGTCTCCTAAGAAATCGAGCACGTTTAGGCTTAAAACCCCAAATTAACAAAAACAAATTAATAAAGCTATGTACAAAAATTTGGCCTTCTTACCCGCTATCCTTGTGGCCAGAGTCAGGATCCCTGGATTCCCGGCTTTTACGGGAACTCTCCAGCTTTTATCAACAAACAAAGAGATGGACGGAATTGCCATATGTCGATGCCTTCTTCCTCCTATGTTCAAATCCTTCTTTGTGCACCAGGTGCAATCCCGAGACGGTATTTCTCGCCTATAGGCTTCCAGATTCCCCCCCATCTTCCATTGACCCCGATTTCGATCCGGGATTAGAGGCTCCACCTCCCCTGTACCGGCAGCCTCGGAGGCTGCTCCAGAACGTTTCCCCTCCCCCAGCTCAGGCTTTAGATTTTGAAATTGGCAGGCTTCCGAGCTTAGATCCTCCCCCTCTGTTGTCTTCATCCTTCACCCCGCCCCCGCCTTCCGCTCTGTCAGAACCCCCCCTCTGTAGACCCGCCTTCTCTGTTCACGTCATTCCCGGGGCCACTCCCGCCGCTACCCCCGCCCTCTCAATTTCCGGTTCCCAGCTCCGCGCTGCTTCCGCCGTCATCCCCGCCTGCTCAGCTCCCGCCGCTCGGTTCCGAGTCGTCTCCTGCCGCAGCTCCCCCGCCCTCTCCAGCCATGCAGCCGTCGCCGAGCGCGCTGCCTCAGTCCCAGACTCCAGTCCGTACTCCCTTAGATTCTGAGACTCGTCTCTTACCAGACGCGGTGCCCCAGGCTCTGGCCCCCTCCTCGGTTCTTTCCCCAACGGCTCCGGCGGCGGCGCAGGGAGAACACTGCGTAGCCCGCGTTTCTCCCCCAGCGTCTCCCGTAGAACTCCCGGCCCCAGCCGTTCCAGCACCATCCCTCCCAGATCCGCCTAACACTCTACCGCCCCCACCGTTCAGTCCTCCTATGACGCGCTCGAGAAAACAGGCAGCTCAGATAATCGCGCCGTTAAGGGAGGTAGCTGGGACGGAGGGAATTGGAAGGGTCCATATCCCGTTCTCCACGTCTGATCTTTCCAAAATTGAGTTCCGCTTGGGTTCTTTTACAACAGACCCTACGACGTACATAAAAGAATTCCAGTGGGTCACTCAAGCATATAGCCTTACATTTCATGACACATACTTTATTTTGTCAAATACTTTACTTCCTGAAGAGCGTAGGCGAGTCTGGGAGCAAGCCAGAGCATATGCAGCTGAGAGACTCACAGAATGAACCCAAATTTCCCTATAGGTCCTGAGGCGGTGCCAGACAGAGACCCGCACTGGAATTACAATGCTCCAGGAGACGTGGTCTTAAGGGACCAGTTTTTAACGTGTATAGTAGATGGTCTGAAACGAGCAGCTCAGAAACCTGTTAATTTTGATAAGCTACAGGACATTATTCAAAAGAGAGAAGAGACCCCCTCTGAATTTTTAGATCGGCTCATGAAGGCCCTTCAAAAATACACAAACTTAGATCCTGAGTCCCAGGGGGGCCGTCAAGTCCTTATGACATATTTCCTGTCTCAGAGCTACCCCGACATTCGAGCTAAGTTAAGGAAATTAGAATTGGGCCCTGTGACCCCCCAGATTGAGATTTTGGCCACGGCTTTTAAAGTCTATCATAACCGTGAAGAGGATGCTGAACGTCGCAGGTTTCTAAAGCAGGAAAAGGCTGAGCGATCAAGGTTTCAAATGTTAGCTCAGGCCCTTAGGGGCCCTGACGCTCAGGCCTCAAGAAAAGGGGCATATAAGTCCACACAGGAGGAACCCCCAGGGCCTTGCTTTAGGTGCGGGAAAGATGGACACTGGGCTAGAGAATGCCCTAATCCCAAGCCCCCTAGGTGCCCGTGCCCAAAGTGTTCCAAGATGGGCCATTGGGGCATTGACTGCCCCATCTCCTGCAGGGGGGCTGGACCGGTCACAAACCCCAGCCTGCTGGCACTGGCCACGGAAGACTGAAGGGGCCCAGGGGCTCCTCTCCCGACCGTTGACATCGCATTGAAGGAGCCCAGGGTTACTCTCCTCGTTGATGGACGCCCCGTAAATTTCCTGCTAGATACAGGAGCCACCTCCTCAGTCTTGAGGGAGTTTTGGGGCCCCACCACCATAGCACCATCCCCTATTGTCGGGGTAGAGGGAAATGCTATTCGCCCCCGCAAGACTCCTATGCTGTCTTGCTGTCTTCACCACCATCCCTTCACCCACCAGTTTCTGGTAATGCCTCAGTGTCCTGTGCCCCTATTGGGCAGGGACATATTGGCCAAATTCCAGGCCTCAATCATATTCTCCAATCTGCCTAGCTCAGTCATGCTTCCTGGTTCGTCTTGCTCCGTCTCCTCCCCCATTTTTCTTCTTACCGTTTCAAAGGCCACTGACCCATCACCCCTTACTGATGCTGATGAGGAAACCCCATCGCCCCCTAGTGATGTAAGATCCCCTCAGCCCCCTAACGAGGCGGAAACCCCCCAACCTTCTATCGACACAGAAACCTTTCATTACCCTGTCCCCGCCGATTTAGTGGACCCCAAAGTCTGGGATACTCAGACTCCCTCCCTTGCGCAGTGTGACCCCGTACAAATCTACCTTAAAGATCCCCAACGTTTCCCCAATAAAGCCCAATATCCACTTCCAGCCGCGAGCCTCAGAGGTCTTCAACCCATCATCTCAGATCTTTTGCGGAAACGCTTTCTCAGACCCACCCATTCTCCTTATAACACCCCTATATTGGCAGTTCAGAAGTCCAATGGGTCCTATCGGCTAGTCCAAGATCTTCGTCTCATCAACGAGGCTGTCAGGCCTATACACCCTGTGGTCCCAAATCCTTATACTATTCTTTCCCTAATTCCTTCCTTATCCACCCATTTCTCAGTAATTGACCTGAAAGATGCCGTCTTCACTGTACCCTTAGCCCCAGAATCTCAAGACCTCTTTGCCTTTACTTGGACAGATCCAGATACCCGGTGTTCCCAACAGTTGACCTGGACAGTCCTCCCTCAGGGTTTTCGAGACAGCCCCCATATCTTTGGTCAGACATTGGCTGCAGACCTCAAAGATCTTAAATTCCCTAATTCCACTCTCTTACAATATGTAGATGACCTCCTCCTCTGCAGCCCTTCCCTCTTCACAGCTCGTGAAGACTCTTACACCCTTTTAAATTTTCTTGCTTCTCGTGGGTATCGTGTCTCCTCGTCTAAGGTACAGCTTGCCCAGACCCAGGTAGTATATTTGGGAGTTCAGATTTCCCATCAATCGAAGGCCATTACTGTGGACAGAAAAGCCCTCATCAAGGAGCTCCCATGCCCCAAGACAAAGGAAGAGATTCTCTCTTTCCTAGGGCTAGCAGGATATTTCCGTGCCTGGATTCCTAATTTCTCCCTTTATGCAAAGCCCCTATATGAGGCAGCTAAGGAGATTGAGGGAAAATTCCTTCCTGACGGCATTCAGGCCGAGTTTAAACATTTGCAGCAGGCACTGTCACAGGCCCCAGCCCTTCACCTCCCAGACCTCCTTCAGCCATTTACCCTTTATGTCCATGAAACCAAGGGTTTGGCTCTTGGTGTTCTAGGCCAATACAAAGCCACCACCTTTGCTCCAGTTGCCTACCTCTCTAAACAACTTGACCCCACCGTTCGTGGATGGGCCCCCTGCCTTAGGGCTTTGGCTGCTGCTTACCTACTTCTGCAGGAATCAAAAAAGTTGACCTTTGGTGCCCAGGTTACTGTTGCCTCTCCTCATCATTTAAAAGACTTACTAACCTATAAGAGCCTTCAAACTCTCCCACCCTGTCGCGTTCTTTCTCTCCTTGTTTCCTTTTTGCATGACTCCTCAATCACCTTCCAACCCTGCTCCTCTTTACACCCAGCTTCCCCTTCTCCCAGTCTCCTCAGAGCCCCCAGAACATGATTGTATAGAGACATTCGAGGCTTTAATCCCCCATCCCTCCCATATTAAAGAGGGACCACTTCCTGATCCTTCCTTAGTTTGGTTCACAGATGGCAGCTCTTTCTTTAGGGATGGGCAACGTTTTGCTGGATACGCTATCATTTCCCTATCAGAGGTTATTGAGGCAGCACCCCTACCCCCCAACACCACAAACCAACAGGCTGAATTAATAGCTGTCATTCGTGCCTTCGAATTAGCTGCTGATCAAAACCTCACCCTTTACACAGACTCAAAATATGTCTACCATATTTTGCTTTCCCATTCAGCAGTATGGAAAGAGTGACGGCTGCTGACCACAAAAGGTTCTGCAGTTACTAATTCTAAATTAATATCAAAACTTTTGCAAGTCTCTCTCTCCTGCCCAAGCTAATAGGGATTTCCCATTGTCCTTCACATCAAAGTGGAGACTCTCCCATAGTTCAGGGAAACACGAAGGCTGACAGGGCAGCAAGGGAGGCAGCACTATCTTCTCCTTCTCTTCTGGCTCCGGTCCTACCTACTACCCAGACCCCCACATCCCCTTCCACACAATCAATCCTCTCCTATCTCCATTCCCTTTTCCATCCTAACCCTCAGGCCCTCAAGACTTTCGCTACCTCCTTCCTCACCCTGACTCCGGAAGACACACAGTTTCTCCATCAGCTCACCTCAGCGTGCACTGCATGTCAGCGCACCAACCCATATACTCCCCTTAAACCAGGGACATTTCCCTCTCACCAAGCTTGAGGCCAGCTTCCAGGAGCTGATTGGCAGATAGACTTCACCAACATGCCAGTTGCCCGGAGGCACAAATATCTCCTGGTTTTGGTAGACACCTTCTCTGGATGGGTGGAGGCCTTCCCTACTTCCAATAAAAGGGCCTCCACAGTAGCCTCCATTCTAGTCTCAGAAATCCTTCCCCATTTCGGATTGCCCACGTCCATCCAGTCTGACAATGGGCCTGAATTTGTTTCCCAGGTTACCCAGAGTGTTTCTACTTCCCTTAATATCCCTTGGCATTTTCACATCCCATATCACCCCAAGTCCTCAGGGAAGGTAGAGAGGACTAATAGGACTCTTAAGGATGTCCTGACTAAACTCTCCCTAGAACTCCACTTAGACTGGGTCAAGTTACTCCCTCTTGCCCTCTTTAGGCTCAGAGTCCTCCCAAAAAAGCCCTCCTTACTATCCCCTTTTGAGGTTATGTTTGGGCGACCAGCTCTTCCACCCGGAGTTTCCCCAACTCAGGGACCCCTACCCAAAGATCTCCCTTGTCCCAAAGTGGATAGGCCCCTTCCAGGTTGTGCTGTGCACACCCACGGCTGCTAAGCTTCGTGAGACCTCAGGGAATTTAACTTCTTGGATTCATATTTCCAGACTAAAACCAGCTGCTCAACCAACTGAAGGTCCACAAAAAGATGACAAACAACCGCCTCAATATACTTGCTCTCCCAGTCCCACTGATCCCTTGAAAATTCGTTTCTCTCGTGTCCCCAATACCATCTCAAAATAATCTTTTCTGTTTTTCTCGTTTTGAACCTTTAACCAGTTTTTCCCAGGGACTATCAACTGTTAAAAAACCAACGAATGACTTTCCAACCAGAGACCCCTGCTGAGTCCTGCCCTTATGCTGCCACCAGACGCTCATTATGATGTGCTTCGCACTCTCCATTGGCCTCTTCACCGTAAGTCCTACCTGGTGGAACACAGGCCTATGGAAAATAATCCATCTCACCTTCTTTCCCTTTGTTGCTTCCATAATAGTGTTACCTGCAAACTCGCAAGACCCACAATTTCTACATGCTCTCCGGCTGACTCCCCCGGTGACCTCTGCAGAAGCCTGGTTTAACACCCTCACGGACTTATGGCTTCAAGGAACCTTCATCCAATTCACTCCTGCAGAGATCCATCTTTATGGTGCCTGCCTCCTGGAAATTTTTTTAACCCTCAAGCCTGACCTGCCTGCCCACATTCCTCCCTCCCCTCAAAACTACCCCACGTCGCCCCATTTCAGCTCCGAAGCAGCCAGATCGAAACACGACGCCCCACTTCCTAAGAAATCAAAAAGGGGGGAATGTTGGTTCTAGGCAGAGGCTGCACCTCCCAGGCAGAAGGCCACACCTCCCCAGGTGCCTTGTGAAAAACTACAGCTCCCAGGATCCTCAGCGTGACCAAAAAACCTGACCAGCAAGTCCCTTGTCCACTACCACTACCTCTCCCCCATGACCTCTGCTGGCCTATAGGACAAGGACTCACTCCAAGGGGGTTTTATGCCCCCTACTCTATTTAAGCCAGCCCCGGACTGAAATCGTCCTTTTGTTCCTGCTCTCTGTTCCTGCCGCTCTCTGTTCCTGCTCTCCCTTCCCGCGTGCTCCAGCTCCCGTCCATTCCCCGCGGTTTGTCCCCATCCCCTCCACGTGTTTCTTTGGTAATTCAATAAACCCCTTTCCTTTTCCTATACGACAGTTCGAGCCTCCGTCCCTTCCTGCAAATTTCGCTAACAGTAACTCTGTAGTGTAGTTTAAGGTCAGGTATTGTGATACCTCCTGCTTCACTTTTCTTGCTAAGGATTGCTTTGGCTATTCTGGGTCTCTTATTTTTCCAAATAAATTTCATGATTGCTTTTTCTACTTCTATGAAGACTGTCATTGGGATTTTTATTGGAATTGCATTAAATCTGTATAGCACTTTTGGTAGTATGGTCATTTTGACAATATTAATTCTGCCTATCCAAGAGCATGGGAGATCTTTACATCTTCTGAGGTTTTCTACAATTTTCTTTCTTTAGTGTTCTGTAGTTTTCATTGTAGAGGTCTTTCACCTGTTTTGTTAAATTGATTCCCAGGGGTTTTGTTTGTTTGTTTGTTTTGTTTGTTTGTTTGTTTGTTTGAGGCTATTGTGAATGGGGTAGTTTTCCTAATTTCTCTTTCAGTGGATTTATCGCTGATGTATAGGCATGCAAATGCGTTTGATTTATGGGTGTTGATTTTATATCCTGATACTTTGCTGAATTCATTTATTAGTTTTAGAAGCTTTCTGGTGGAATTTTTTGGATCTTCTAGATATAAAATCATGTCATCAGCAAATAGTGATAGATTGAGATTTCTTCTTTACCTATTTGTGTCCCTTTGATTTCTTTCTTTTGTCTAATTGCTCTGGCTAGAGTTTCAAGGATGATGTTGAATAGAAGTGGTGAAAGAGGACATCCTTATCTTGTTCCAGTTTTTAGAGGGAATGCTTTCAATTTTTCTCCATTTAGAATGATCCTGGCCTTGGGTCTATTTTACTTGGTCACTGGCCTGGAAGAAATCAGCACTCCAGGTGCTGAACGCCCCCTTACTAGTTTTCACAAACATTTATCCAGCATAGTAGTTTGTAGAAATGTGTTTGCAAATGCAAAATGTTTAAAAGAAAAAAGAAGAAAGAAAGAAAAAAAAAAAAACATACTTTAACAAGGCCTCTGGCCTTGAGCTGGAGCTTCACAGGGATGTCTACCTTTCTAAGATAAGAGAAGTTACCAATTGGGCTCCGTGGTAACAGCTGGCAGGGGGAGGGAAAAAAGGGGAGAAGAAGCTCTCTTCTTCTCAGGTGTTGTCCTTCAAGGGTTAACTTGCCCAGAACAGTGGGGGGGGGAAAAAGCTATTTTAATGTGAACTTCTGCAGACTGTGAACTTCTGAGCCCCTCCCCTTGCATGCCGAGT
>CM046663.1:64000758-64016892 GCA_025594165.1 Tamias sibiricus
TCCTGGGGGGGGGAAGTCTTTTTCTGCTGTCCTTAAATAAAAGGCCTCTTTCCTTTTAATCCACTCCCCACCCTTGCCTCCGTTTCTTCTGTGCTATATACTTCCAACATTGGGGCAAACAAGGACTTGTCATAGTAAACGGCGGCTGAGGATAAGAATAAACTAATATCTCATTATGATTTTCTGCTTCTATTCCATTCCTTAATTGCCTTAGCCGGGCCCCCCCCCCCGCGGTGGCGCACGCCTGTAATCCCAAGCACTTTGGGAGGCTGAGCATGGAGGATCGCAAGTTCAAAAGGCCAGCCTCAGCAATGGCGAGGCACTAGTAACTCAGTGAGACCCCCTGCATCTAATAAACAATACAAAAAAACAAAAGGGCTGGGATGTGGCCCAGTGGCAAGTGCCCCCTGAGTTCAAATCCCCGGTACCAAAAAAAAAAAAAAATTTGCCTTTTGGTGTCATGTGGCATTATCCTTTTTGTTTTCAAAATTCATAGACAAACCGTGCGCAAAGTACATTTGTGAAAGGTAGCCACTTTAAAAAGCAAATACATAAAAAATAAAAACCTGGGCTACATGAGGAAGGCGTGAAAGGTTAAGACCCAGTCCAGAAAAAGCACTCCAGATGTGCGTCAAATCAATCAACCAAAGTTTGGTCAAGGTGAGAGAGTCCTTGTCTACTAACTACCTAGAATATTGCCATTTAATAATTCAGGATTGTGAGGATTTAATTAAAGTGATGCACATTAAGCACTGAAAATTGTGCTTTAATTAATATTTTTCAATCACAAATAGCAGTAAAACTTAGTTATTAATAGCATTGTCCACAAAGTCCAACTTTGTAGATTCAAAAAACCCCGCTCTGTTAAGTATTGGCCTCAGTTTTCCTTTCTATAAAATGGAATAAAAATAGTTACCTACACCTTGTAGGGTTCTTATGAATGTTAAATGAACTAGTGCAAAGGGATTTAAGGCAATCTAACTAACACAGCACACAACTGTGAAGCTCGGTTTCACTGTACACTGGCTTACAGTTGTCTGACTCCATGGAGACATAACAACTCACACACACAAGGTCGTTTGTAGTGGCACCCCCTTGAAAGGAAAGCAATAAACCTGGAGACAGTGAGCTAGAGAAAATGAAAGATGGAGAACCAGGTAGATACTTGATAAAGTATATTTGCCAGAGCTGACAAATAAAGGCAAAACTCACACATAGTGGAGAGAGGGGGGCAACACAGAGCTGGGGGTTGATACTTTTATGGGGAGTGACTCAGGGATTAGAGCCAGGTGGAGTCCAATGTGGGCGGTTAGGGTGGTGGGGGCGGGTAATGAAGGGTGGTGAGCTTTCCTCAGAAAAGCCCTTAAGTGGGAAAAATGGCGGCTGTCACTTAAGATGGCCAACCCCACCCAGATGCAAAGCAAGGATCTTACAACCCTCTCCATCCACAGAAAATCTTAACTAAACATTCTCCAGAATTCTTCACCATAATTGATTTTTAGGACTAGATCAGCGAAAGAGTTTGTTACAAAAGAGTTTCATGTTAAAAAAAAGTTTTTAAAAATTCCCTATTTTCCTGTTGCTTGCTCTTATTTTTTAAATTAATTTTAAAACTTGTTTTAATTAGTTATACTTGATAGTAGATTGAATTTATTGCACAGTGATATGTCATACACAGATGGGATATAATTTCTAATCTTTTCAAAAGAGTACAGGGTTTGCAGAATCATATTGGTGCATGTAGTCACGATATATACAAACAGTAATAATGTCTGTTTCATTCCACTATCTTTCTCATCCCCATATTCCCTCCTAGCTCCCTTCACTTCCCTCTACCGCTATTTTCCTTAATGCCCACCCCCACCTTATTGTGAATTAGCATCCATATATTAGAGAAAACATTTGGCCTTTGGTTTGTGGGATTGGCTATTTAGCTTCAGCTTGATATTCTCCAACTCCCAAACCATTTTTTGGCAAATGCTATAATCTCACCCTTCTTTTTAAAGCTGAGGGGTTAATATTCCCATTGAGTACATATACAAAATTTTCTTTATCATTCTCTATTGAGGGAACACCTAGGTTGGTTCCACTAGTCTAGCTATTGTGAATTGATTCTGCTATAAATATGACATGGCTGCATTACTGGAGTATGTGATTTAAGTCCTTTGGGTATAACCAAGGTAGTGGGTTATAGTTGGTCAATTGGTGGTTTTTTCCCAGTTTTGCTGAGGAATCTCCACATGCTTTCATAGTGGTGTCACTAATTTGCAGTGCCACCAAGCTATGTGTGAGTGTACTTTTTCCCCCACATCCTCGCAACATTTATGTTGCCTGTATTTTTTTTTTTTTTTTTTTTTTTTTTTTTTGGTACCCGGGTTTGAACTCGGGGCACTCGACCTCGGGCCTACATCCCCGTCCTTTTTTTTAGGGTCCTAGTCTGGATGGTGCTTGTTTTCTCCGTGTCTTTAGTTTATTGTTATTTTATTTAGAGACAGGTCTCACTAGTTACGAAGTGCTCGGGCCATTGCTGAGGCTAGCTTTGAACTCGCGATCTCTGTCTCACGATCCCAAAGTGCTGGGATTACCAGGCGTGGCCACGCGCCCGGCCTTTCTTTGGTAATTGCCAATAAACCACTTTCCTTTTCATATTGACAGTTCGGCCTCCCGTCCCTTCCTGCAAATTTCTGCTATCATTTGGTGCGTGTTGGACCGGGAAGGAGACAATGCCACCACACGTCTCTGTTTGTCCGCTCTTTCTATACATCGTGGACTTTGGTAAGTTCCCCTCCAGCACTACGGGCTTGAGCTTCCGGTTTTTCGTTCGGAACGGAAAAATCCGAAAACCTCCATGGAGTAAGCTCACAGCTACCGGATCTTTAAACTTGCAGTCCGTGAAGGAAGGTAATTTGGTGTCCCAAGGCTGTCTCACCTGGTGACGACTGGTGAGAGCGAATTGGATTCTTTACTCTGATTCATACTTTAGAAGGGAGCCTTCCAAAGTATTGCATCAGCCCCTCCCCGTTAACGGGAAAATGGGAACTTCCCTATCGGCTCAAGCCGACACGCCTCTCAACTGTCTCCTAAGAAATCGAGCTACGTTTTAGGCTTAAAACCCCAAATTAACAAAAACAAATTAATAAAGCTAATGTACAAAAATTTGGCCTTCTTACCCGCTATCCTTGTGCCAAGTCAGGATCCCTGGATTCCCCGGCTTTTTACGGGAACTCTCCAGCTTTTTATCAACAAACAAAGAGATGGACGGAATTGCCATATGTCGAAGCTTCATCCTCCTATGGGTACAAATCCTTCTTTCTGTGCGACCGGTGGCAATCCCGAGACGGTATTATCTCGCTATAGGCTTCGCAGATTTTTTTTTGTTTTTATTTTTTTTTTCCCCCCATCTTCCATTGACCCCCGATTTCCGATCCGGGATTAGAGGCTCCACCTCCCCTGTACCAGGCAGGCCTCGGAGCTGCTCCATAACGTTTCCCCTCCCCCAGCTTCAGGCTTTAGATTTGAAATTGCAGGCTTCCGAGCTTAGATCCTCCCCCTCTGTTTGTCTTCATCCTTCACAGCCCGCCCCCATTGCCTTCCGCTCTGTCAGAACCCCCCCTCTGTAGACCCGCCTTCTCGTTATCACGTCATGTCTCCCAGTCCCGGGCCACCCCGCCCGCTTACCACAACACCCCCGCCCTAATCAATTTTCCGTTCCCAGCTCCGCGCTGCTTCGCCGCCATCCCCGCCTGCTCAGCTCCCGCCGCTACGTTTCCGAGTCGTCCTCCTGCCGCAGCTCCCCCGCCCTTCTCCACCAAGCAGGCCCGTCCGAGCTGCGCTGCCTCATCCCAATCCAACTCCAGTCCCGTACTCCCTTAGATTCTGGACTCGTCTCTTACCAGACGCGGTGCCCCAGCTCTGGCCCCCTCCACCGGTCTTTCCACCCAACGGCGCCGGCGGCGGCGCAGGGAGAACACTGCGTAGCCCGCGTTTCTCCCCACGTCTCCCTGTAGAGCACCCGGCCCCAGCCGTTCCCAGCACCATCCCCTCCCAATCCGCCTAACACACTACTTTGCTAACTCTACCCTACCTCTACCGCCCCCTAAGGAACCTGTCACTCCTCCTATGACGCGCTCGAGAAAACAGCAGCTCAGATAATCGCGCCGTTAAGTAGTGGAGTAGCTGGGACGAGGAATTGGAAGGGACCATATCCCGTTCTCCACGTCCTGATCCTTCCAAAATTGAGTTTCCGCTTGGTTCTTTTACAACAACCCTACACGTACATAAAAGAATTCCATTGGTCAACTCAAGCATAGAGCCTTACATTTCATGACACTACTTATTTTGTCAAATACTTTACTTCCTGAAGACGTAGGCAGTCTGGGAGCAAGCCAGAGCTTAATGAAGCGGAGAGACTCACTGAATGATACCAAAATTTCCCCTATAGGTTCCCACATGAGCGGGGTGCCAGACAGAGACCCGCACTGGAATTACTATATGCTTCCAGGAGCACGTGGTCTTAAAGGACCAGTTTTGTTAACGTGTTATTGTAGATGGTCTGAAACGTGCAGCTCTGATAACCCTTTGTTATAATTAATTTTGATAAGCTACAGGACATTAGTCAAAAGGAGAAGAGACCCCCGCGGAATTTTTTGATCGGGCTCGAATGATGGCCCTTCAAAAAAAATTACACAAACTATAGATCATCTGAGTCCCAGGTCGGGGCCGTTCAAGGTACTTATGACATTATTTTCCCTGTCTACAGAGCCTACCCCGACATTCGAGCTAAGTTCAGGAAATTAGTAATTGGGCCCTTGTGGACCCCCCAGATTGAGATTTTGGGCCACGGGCTCCTTTTAAATGTTTATCAAAACCGTGAAGAGGATGGCTGAACGGCGCAGGTTTCTAAAGCAGGAAAAGCTGAAGGCGATCAAGGTTTCAAATGTCTAGCTCAGGCCTCTTTAGGGGCCCTGACGCATCGAGGCCTCAAGAAAAGGTGGCATATAAGTACCACACAGGAGGAAACCCCCAGGGCCTTGCGTTAGGTTGCGGGATAAGATGGACACTGGGCCTTAGAGAATGCCCTAATCCCAAACCCCCTAGGTGCCCGTGCCCTGCCCAAAGTGTTCCACAAGATGGCCGTTGGGGCAATTGACTGCCCCATCCTCCAGCTGCGGGGGCTGGAGGCCGGTCACAAACCCCAGCCTGCTCTGCATCTGGCTACGGAAGACTGAAGGGGCCCAGGGGCTTCCTCTCCCGATACGTTGATCATCGCATTGAAGGAGCCCAGGGTTTACCCTTCACTCGTTGATGGTATCGCCCCGTAAAAATTCCTGCTTGATTACAGGATCCAACACATCCTCTGACCTTCGAGGGAGTTT
Organism: Tamias sibiricus; assembly: GCA_025594165.1. NCBI lineage: Eukaryota > Metazoa > Chordata > Mammalia > Rodentia > Sciuridae > Tamias > Tamias sibiricus. The sequence goes on from CM046663.1 coordinate 64,006,134, forward strand.
TGGGGGCCCCCTACCGACCATAGCACACCTGCCCCTATTGTCGGGGTAGAGGGAAATGCTTATTCGCCCCCGCTCATGAATCATCCTATGACTAGTCTTGCTGTGCTTCACACACCATCCCTTCTACCCACCAGTTGTCCTGGTAATGCCTCAGTTTCCTGCTGCCCCTATTGGGGCAGGGGGACATATTGGCCAAATTCCAGGCCCTCAATCATATTCTCCAATCTGCCTAGCTCAGTCATGCTTCCTGGTTCGCTCTTGCTCCGTCTCCTCCCCCATTTTTCTTCTTAGCCCGTTTCAAAAGGCCACTGACCCATCACCCCCTTACGATGCTGATGAGGAAACCCCATCGCCCCCTAGTGATGTAAGATCCCCTCAGCCCCTAACGAGGCGGAAAACCCCCCAACCTTCCTATCGACACAGAAACCTTGTTCATTACCCTGTCCCCGCCGATTTAGTGGACCCCAAAGTCTGGGAGTATATCAGACTCCCTCCCTTGCGCAGTGTGACCCCGTACAAATCTACCTTAAAGATCCCCAACGTTTCCCCAATAAAGCCCAATATCCACTTCCAGCCGCGAGCCTCAGAGGTCTTTCAACCACCCATCATCTCAGATCTTTTGCGGAAACGCTTTCTCAGACCCACCCATTCTCCTTATAACACCCCTAATATTGGCAGTTCAGAAGTCCAATGGGTCCTATCGGCTAGTCCAAGATCTTCGTCTCATCAACGAGGCTGTCAGGCCTATACACCCTGTGGTCCCAAATCCTTATACTATTCTTTCCCTAATTCCTTCCTTATCCACCCATTTCTCAGTAATTGACCTGAAAGATGCCGTCTTCACTGTACCCTTAGCCCAGAATCTCAAGACCTCTTTGCCTTTACTTGGACAGATCCAGATACCCGGTGTTCCCACAGTTGACCTGGACAGTTCCTCCCTCAGGGTTTTCGAGACAGCCCCCATATCTTTGGTCAGACATTGGCTGCCAGACCTCAAAGATCTTAAATTCCCTAATTCCACTCTCTTACAATATGTAGATGACCTCCTCCTCTGCAGCCCTTCCCCCTCTTCACAGCTCGTGAAAGACTCTTTACACCCTTTTAAATTTTCTTGCTTCTCGTGGGTATCGTGTCTCCTCGTCTAAGGTACAGCTTGCCCAGACCCAGGTAGTATATTTGGGAGTTCAGATTTCCCATCAACGAAGGCCATTAACTGTGGACAGAAAAGCCCTCATCCAAGGAGCTCCCATGCCCCAAGACAAAGGAAGAGATTCTCTCTTTCCTAGGCTAGCAGGATATTTCCGTGCCTGGATTCCTAATTTCTCCCTTTATGCAAAGCCCCTATATGAGGCAGCTAAGGAGATTGAGGGAAAATTCCTTCCTGACGGCATTCAGGCCGAGTTTAAACATTTGCAGCAGGCACTGTCACAGGCCCAGCCCTTCACCTCCCAGACCTCCTTCAGCCATTTACCCTTTATGTCCCATGAAACCAAGGGTTTTGGCTCTTGAGTGTTCTAGGCCAATACAAAGCCACCACCTTTGCTCCAGTTGCCTACCTCTCTAAACAACTTGACCCCACCGTTCGTGGATGGGCCCCCTGCCTTAGGGCTTTGGCTGCTGCTTACCTACTTCTGCAGGAATCAAAAAAGTTGACCTTTGGTGCCCAGGTTACTGTTGCCTCTCTCTCATCATTTAAAAGACTTACTAACCTATAAGAGCCTTTCAAACTCTCCCACCCTGTCGCGTTCTTTCTCTCCTTGTTTCCTTTTTGCATGACTCCTCAATCACCTTCCAACCCTGCTCCTCTTTACACCCAGCTTCCCTTCTCCCAGTCTCCTCAGAGCCCCCAGAACATGATTGTATAGAGACATTCGAGGCTTTAATCCCCCATCCCTCCCATATTAAAGAGGGGACCACTTCCTGATCCTTCCTTAGTTTGGTTCACAGATGGCAGCTCTTTCTTTAGGGATGGGCAACGTTTTGCTGGATACGCTATCATTTCCCTATCAGAGGTTATTGAGGCAGCACCCCTACCCCCCCAACACCACAAACCAACAGGCTGAATTAATAGCTGTCATTCGTGCCTTCGAATTAGCTGCTGATCAAAACCTCACCCTTTACACAGACTCAAAATATGTCTACCATATTTTGCTTTCCCATTCAGCAGTATGGAAAGAGTGACGGCTGCTGACCACAAAAGGTTCTGCAGTTACTAATTCTAAATTAATATCAAAACTTTTGCAAGTCTCTCTCCTGCCCAAGCTAATAGGGATTTCCCCCATTGTCCTTCACATCAAAGTGGAGACTCTCCCATAGTTCAGGGAAACACGAAGGCTGACAGGGCAGCAAGGGAGGCAGCACTATCTTCTCCTTCTCTTCTGGCTCCGGTCCTACCTACTACCCAGACCCCCACATCCCCTTCCACACAATCAATCCTCTCCTATCTCCATTCCCTTTTCCATCCTAACCCTCAGGCCCTCAAGACTTTCGCTACCTCTCTTCCTCACCCTGACTCCGGAAGACAATACAGTTTCTCTCCATCAGCTCACCTCAGCGTGCACTGCATGTCAGCGCACCAACCCATATACTCCCCTTAAACCAGGGACATTTCCCTCTCACCAAGCTTGAGGCCAGCTTCCAGGAGCTGATTGGGCAGATAGACTTCACCAACATGCCAGTTGCCCGGAGGCACAAATATCTCCCTGGTTTTTTGGTTAGACACCTTCTCTGGATGGGTGGAGGCCTTCCCTACTTCCAATAAAAGGGCCTCCACAGTAGCCTCCATTCTAGTCTCAGAAATCCTTCCCCATTTCGGATTGCCCACGTCCATCCAGTCTGACAATGGGCCTGAATTTGTTTCCCAGGTTACCCAGAGTGTTTCTACTTCCCTTAATATCCCTTGGCATTTTCACATCCCATATCACCCCAAGTCCTCAGGGAAGGTAGAGAGGACTAATAGGACTCTTAAGGATGTCCTGACTAAACTCTCCCTAGAACTCCACTTAGACTGGGTCAAGTTACTCCCTCTTGCCCTCTTTAGGCTCAGAGTCCTCCCAAAAAAAAAAGCCCCTCCTTACTATCCCCTTTTGAGGTTTATGTTTGGGCGACCAGCTCTTCCACCCGGAGTTTCCCCAACTCAGGGACCCCTACCCAAAGATCTCCCTTGTCCCAAAGTGGATAGGCCCCTTCCAGGTTGTGCTGTGCACACCCACGGCTGCTAAGCTTCGTGAAACCTCAGGGAATTTAACTTCTTGGATTCATATTTCCAGACTAAAACCAGCTGCTCAACCAACTGAAGGTCCACAAAAAGATGACAAACAACCGCCTCAATATACTTGCTCTCCCAGTCCCACTGATCCCTTGAAAATTCGTTTCTCTCCCTCGTGTCCCCCAATACCATCTCAAAATAATCTTTTCTGTTTTTCTCGTTTTGAACCTTTAACCAGTTTTTTCCCAGGGACTATCAACTGTTAAAAAAACCAACGAATGACTTTCCAACCAGAGACCCCTGCTGAGTCCCGCATGCCCTTATGCTGCCCACCAGACGCTCATTATGATGTGCTTCGCACTCTCCATTGGCCTCTTCACCGTAAGTCCTACCTGGTGGAACACAGGCCTATGGAAAATAATCCATCTCACCTTCTTTCCCTTTGTTGCTTCCATAATAGTGTTACCTGCAAACTCGCAAGACCCACAATTTCTACATGCTCTCTCCGGCTGACTCCCCCGGTGACCTCTGCAGAAGCCTGGTTTAACACCCTCACGGACTTATGGCTTCAAGGAACCTTCATCCAATTCACTCCTGCAGAGATCCATCTTTATGGTGCCCTGCCTCCTGGAAATTTTTTTAACCCTCAAGCCTGACCTGCCTGCCCACATTCCTCCCTCCCCTCAAAACTACCCCACGTCGCCCCATTTCAGCTCCGAAGCAGCCAGATCGAAACACGACGCCCCACTTCCTAAGAAATCAAAAAGGGGGGAATGTTGGTTCTAGGCAGAGGCTGCACCTCCCAGCAGAAGGCCACACCTCCCCAGGTGCCTTGTGAAAAACTACAGCTCCCAGGATCCTCAGCGTGACCAAAAAACCTGACCAGCAAGTCCCTTGTCCACTACCACTACCTCTCCCCCATGACCTCTGCTGGCCTATAGGACAAGGACTCACTCCAAGGGGGTTTTATGCCCCCTACTCTATTTAAGCCAGCCCCGGACTGAAATCGTCCTTTTTGTTCCTGCTCTCTGTTCCTGCCGCTCTCTGTTCCTGCTCTCCCTTCCCGCGTGCTCCAGCTCCCGTCCATTCCCCGCGGTTTGTCCCCATCCCCTCCACGTGTTTCTTTGGTAATTCAATAAACCCCTTTCCTTTTCCTATACGACAGTTCGAGCCTCCGTCCCTTCCTGCAAATTTCGCTAACAGTAACTCTGTAGTGTAGTTTAAGGTCAGGTATTGTGATACCTCCTGCTTCACTTTTCTTGCTAAGGATTGCTTTTGGCTATTCTGGGTCTCTTATTTTTCCAAATAAATTTCATGATTGCTTTTTCTACTTCTATGAAGACTGTCATTGGGATTTTTATTGGAATTGCATTAAATCTGTATAGCACTTTTGGTAGTATGGTCATTTTGACAATATTAATTCTGCCTATCCAAGAGCATGGGAGATCTTTACATCTTCTGAGGTTTTCTACAATTTTCTTTCTTTAGTGTTCTGTAGTTTTCATTGTAGAGGTCTTTCACCTGTTTTGTTAAATTGATTCCCAGGGGTTTTGTTTGTTTGTTTGTTTTGTTTGTTTGTTTGTTTGTTTGAGGCTATTGTGAATGGGGTAGTTTTCCTAATTTCTCTTTCAGTGGATTTATCGCTGATGTATAGGCATGCAAATGCGTTTGATTTATGGGTGTTGATTTTATATCCTGATACTTTGCTGAATTCATTTATTAGTTTTAGAAGCTTTCTGGTGGAATTTTTTGGATCTTCTAGATATAAAATCATGTCATCAGCAAATAGTGATAGATTGAGTTCTTCTTTACCTATTTGTGTCCCTTTGATTTCTTTCTTTTGTCTAATTGCTCTGGCTAGAGTTTCAAGGATGATGTTGAATAGAAGTGGTGAAAGAGGACATCCTTATCTTGTTCCAGTTTTTAGAGGGAATGCTTTCAATTTTTCTCCATTTAGAATGATCCTGGCCTTGGGTCTATTTTACTTGGTCACTGGCCTGGAAGAAATCAGCACTCCAGGTGCTGAACGCCCCCTTACTAGTTTTCACAAACATTTATCCAGCATAGTAGTTTGTAGAAATGTGTTTGCAAATGCAAAATGTTTAAAAGAAAAAAGAAGAAAGAAAGAAAAAAAAAAAAACATACTTTAACAAGGCCTCTGGCCTTGAGCTGGAGCTTCACAGGGATGTCTACCTTTCTAAGATAAGAGAAGTTACCAATGGGCTCCGTGGTAACAGCTGGCAGGGGGAGGGAAAAAAGGGGAGAAGAAGCTCTCTTCTTCTCAGGTGTTGTCCTTCAAGGGTTAACTTGCCCAGAACAGTGGGGGGGGAAAAAGCTATTTTAATGTGAACTTCTGCAGACTGTGAACTTCTGAGCCCCTCCCCTTGCATGCCGAGTATACAGTTCTGAACTACTGGAACTCAGGGTTCAGGGTATTAATTGATTACAGCAAAAGCTGTACCCTCTGAACCTCGCTGAAATCAAATAAAACTGTTTCCTGCTATCTTTGGTGCCTTGCCTCATCTGTCCCTACAACAGCATGAAGCAAGTTTGTTATTTATAGACAGGCAGCAAGGAACAAACAGAATTCTAAGATTCATTGCAAACCAATCCCCAAGGCTCAAGACAGCTGCACAGGGTGGATGGAGTGTGCTGTGCTTGCATGGCAGATGAGAGGCCCCAGAAAGCAACTTGCACTAGGCTTTTTACCCTAGACTTCTATAATTCTCTGGGCTAAAGCACCATAGAGTATCCTGTTCTCTGATTGAAAGACTGGAACAGGACCCAGGCTGCTCCAGCCAATCTCCCCCCTCCCCCCAATTAGCTCAGGATGCTGATTCTTAGCACATTCTGTTGGATTCCAGGCAGGGAAGGCACACTTCCCAGGTAGCTCAACTAGCCACACCCCACAGGCACCTTAAGACTCCCAAGCACCTCAGGTGGGCCACGCTGCTGGCCATGCCTCAGGCTGGCCTTGCTTCTGACCACACCCCAGGTGCCTTACTGAGCCAATTACGACATACAAGCTTGCCTTCTGACCCTCCCACCCCCGGCAGCCTATGGAACTGGGGTTCCTTCTGGGGGGGGTCCCTCAGACCACCGGTTCACTACTTAAGCTCTCTCCAGACTGAAACCGGCCCTTCTCCTCCTTCTTTCCTTTTCTTCTCCTCCTGTCACACATCTCCTCGCGCGCAGATTCTCCTTTCCCCCCCATTGTGTCCCTTCGGCTGATTAATAACCCCCCCCCCTTTTCTACACCGCGGTCCCAGCGTGTGTTCATCTACCCTTCACATTCTGCTGTTAATCTTGAGAACTACAAGAAAGGAGGGAGAACTGTGTTGGTCCAATGCCACCCAGAGAACTGCCTTACAATAAATGACAATTTGCTGGGGCAGTGGTGACCAATGACAAGTTCTGCTCCCCTCACACATTGAAGTATAACATTAGAGAAGTATGCCAAGGCAGGAATATAAAGCAGGGTTTATTTAAAAAGGGATAACATAGACTTCTCCTGGGAGGGAGAAGGGGGCCATAGCTGGTATCCTGGTATCCCAAGAAACAAGGGTGTTTTACCTTTTTATATGTCCTAGGCTTCCTTGTTCTCCTGTTCTCTTGCCCTTATCTCTCTCCTTCCTAGGCCCAGGAGATGCTTGGTGGGATAACCAAAAGGTGAGAAGCAGACGGGTTGGAGGGGCCAAGTTGGAGTGATCTGGGCAGAAAGAAAGTGTAATTAACAACCCCCTGTAGGGAGGGACAATCCCTGAGACATGTTACCTTAGCAACAGGTCTGAGCAGGGGCAGGTTATCTTGATAATGGTGGAGGAAGGGCTCTGAAGGAATTAACATTTTAATTCCTCCATTCTCTGGATTTGACCCTTGCCTATCTGCCTAATTCTGGCTTCATTGGCTCTTACCTGTAATCCCAGCAACTAGGGAGACTGAGGCAGAAGAATCACAAGTTCAAAGTCAACCTCAGCAACTGAGTGAGGCCCTGTCTCAAAAAAACTAGGAAGGGCTGGGATGTGGCTCAGTGGTTAAACAGCCCTGGTACTCCCCCTGCCCCATTGCTTTTTTGTGTGTCAAGTTAAGCCTTCCAGAGCAGCCCATGAGTAAACCAGGCAAAATTGTCGGGTCATTCTGATTCAGTCTTTTAGGTGACCTACAGTAAACTCTATTCATTAGAATACTAAATTCTCCACCTAGGGTATGTCTTTCTCTGCCATATTTTGAACGTGCAATGTGTGAAGATGCATGATCTCCAAGTGAACAAGCTCAGGAATGTGCCCTCCTCTACACCTCTAAATGTGAAGATGAGTCTTCCCTAGATGAATGTGTACATATTTCCCCAATGAAAGCCCCTTGCTATTGATGTCGGTCTTGGAAATCAGGAACTTGTCTTTGTCGCCCTGTTATTGAAGATTAAACACCCAAGAAACACCAAGGCAAGCACAGAAGCAAGTTGTATTTAAGAAAAAGAAACAGAGATAGACTTCTCCTAAGAGAAGGAGACCCAGAGCTGGTATATATAGGAATGGGAGTGTATTGCCTCTTTGTAGATTCCAAGTTTCCTCGACCTCTCCACTTGTCTACTTGCCTAAGGACAGGTAAAGAGACTGCTCAGGGGGTGATCATTAGCAACTCCTCCAGAACAATTCCCTTGAGGTGTTAGCTACCCATTTCTTTTTCTTTGATAATTTGACAATTAGCCCTCACCTATCTCATTATTCCTGTGTGTTTTGTGTTTTACTGGTAATTGAACCCAGGACCTTGCACAAGCTAAGCAAATGCTGTACCACTGAGATACACCCTGGGAACTTTTTATTTTATTTTGAGACAGGGTCTAAGTTGCCTGAGCTGGCCTTGTACTTGAGATCCTTCCTCCTCAGCCTCCCAAGCATCTGTTATTATACGCCTGAGCCACTATACCAGTGCCTTGCTTTCTTTGATCAGAGAGAAACTGCTTTGAATATTATCCCCCAATACTCTTCTTACTTGCCCAAGTAATAAACATTTCATCACTCTTTTACCTCCCAGCTGTGCTTTTTGGCTTTGCATTCAGCAAGCCCATTGCTTTTGGCTACAGTAAACAAGTATAGTTTGTCAATCTTCTATTAATTCATTTTTCACTGGGCAGATTCACAGTGCCCCAAACCCTCTGGATTCTGGAAACAGTTAAGAATAAAGTGCTCAAGATCTAGCAATGAGAAAGACAATTTTATTCCAGAGTATGTTGCTTATAGAAGAAGATGTAGAAAGTCATGAAGACCACAGTTGGAACACTGAACCCAGGATAGCAGAGCACAAAGGTCAGTGATTCTAGCCATGACACTTGAGCAGAAACACATAAGACAACATAATAGGATGAGGATGAAAAATTCTCACCTTTACTCATAATTAAAGAAATGTGAATTAAAACAAAAGCAAACTTTCATGTGAACTGACAAGATCAAGGGTTTTACTCTCACAGTTTGGTAACAGAGAAAGAAACAGACATTCTTGGAAGTGTTTGTATGAAACTCATAAAGAAATATTCTGTAATTCTATTATCTGACAGTATTCAAAACACATATATCCTTTGATACATCTTACTACTGGCAATTTATTTCATAGAGTCTCAGCTGAGATTGAGAAATCTATGTGTAGCCAGGCATGGTGGATTAGGCCTATAATCCCAGGTATTTGAGAGATTGAGGCAGGAGGATCATGAATTCAAGGCTAGATGGGGGACAACTTAGTCCTTGTCCAAAAAATTTTCAAGAGCTGAGGACAGAGCTCAATGGTACAACACTTTCCTAGCATGTACGAGGCCGCTGGGTTCAATACCCAGCACTGCAAAACCAGAAAATAAATTGTTTATAAAGGGTTGAGGGTGTAACTCAGTGATAGAGTGCATGCTTTAGCATACATAAGGCCCCTGGGTTTGATCCCTAGAAACATAGAAACACACACACAGATACACACACACTCATATATACACATACACAAAAAATTTAGGTGTAAGGAATTTTTACATGACTACTTGTAATAGTAAAACATAAGGAACAATATAAATGTCCTCAATGGAAACCTAACTTAAATTAAGGTGTAATGTCCAATAGAATGATTACATATGTCAAGAAGCATGTGCTGGATTTGTATGTGAAAATACAGAAATCTTTAAAAAAAAAAAAAACTTGTATATTAGTTAGCTTTCCATCACTGCAACAAAATACCTGAGATAATCAGCTTAATAAGGGAAAAATTTATTTGAGCCATGGTTTCAGAGGTTTCAGTCTAGTAGCTTGGTCCTATGGCTTTGGACCTGTGGCAGCATAGCGTATCATAGCAGGAATGTGTGGCAGAGGATATTAGCTCACAATCATAGGAGGTTCGGGAGCAAAGAGAGAGAAAGACTAGAGGCTAGGGTCCCAATATCCCCTTCAAAGGTATGTCCTGATGGCCTAACTTCCTTCCTTTCACTAGACACCACCTTTTACAGGTTCCACCACTTCCTGTAGTATCATGGGGCTGGGGACAAATCCTGTAACAGACTCTTGGTGTACATAGTAGTTAGTGTTCTCCAAAGGAACCGAAATCAATGCAATTATGAATAATTACAAGAGGGGGCTTATTAGATTGGCTTCCACAATCAAAGCCTGGATAGTTCCACAATGGCCATCTGCCATCTAGAAAGATGGGGAAATCAGTAGCTGCTCATCCCCTAAAGCTGGAAGCCTCACAACAAGAAGAAATAATGATGTGCCCAGTCCGAAGCTGAGGCTTAGAAGCTCCCTGGAGAGTCACTGGTATAAGTGTGTGTTCAAAGGCTAAAGAACCCAGACTCTCATGTCTCCAGGTGACAGCAACAAAAAACACAAGACAACAACAACAACAACAAAACACCTGTTCAAGAAGACTCAAGCTTGTATGCATTCAGGAAAGAACTTCTCCCCTTTTCTGCTCTTGCTTCCGACCAGGCCCTCAGCTTATTGGATGGTGCCATGCATATTGAGGGCAGGTCATCCCTCCTGTGCTCACTGACCCACAAGCCATTTAAGTCTGGAAACATCCTCAGAAGTATGTTTTACCAATTTTCTAGGCATCTGTTAATCCAGTCTAGTTGACAACCAAAAATTAACCATCACAGAGACATTTATAATCCAAACTATAGCATATTGTCAAGGAAGTAAAACAGTATAGCAAGAACGCTTCTTTTCCATTTTCACAAAAGCAGAAATATTCACACATAAATATGCATACACATAAAGTCCTTACATATGCATAGATAATCAGTGGAGAGTTAAGTAAACATACCTTTAACAGTGGTTGACCTTGGGAAAGAAAATATGTTAAACTGAGGTAGACCATAATAAATTTTTATCACAAAAAATTTCAAACATATACAAAAATAAAAACAAACAACAACAACAACAGACAAAAAACAAACAAACAAACAAAACAACGCTGGGTACAGTGATGCATGCCTGTAATCCCAGTGGCTCTGGCTGAGACAGGAGGATTGTGAGTTCAAAGCAACCTCAGCACCGTGAGACTCTGTGAGACTCTGTCTCT
>CM046663.1:64016992-64035876 GCA_025594165.1 Tamias sibiricus
CCCCCTGCCCCATTGCTTTTTTGTGTGTCAAGTTAAGCCTTCCAGAGCAGCCCATGAGTAACCAGGCAAAATTGTCGGGTCATTCTGATTCAGTCTTTTAGGTGACCTACAGTAAACTCTATTCATTAGAATACTAAAATTCTCCACCTAGGGTATGTCTTTCTCTGCCATATTTTGAACGTGCAATGTGTGAAGATGCATGATCTCCAAGTGAACAAGCTCAGGAATGTGCCCTCCTCTACACCTCTAAATGTGAAGATGAGTCTTCCCTAGATGAATGTGTACATATTTCCCCAATGAAAGCCCCTTGCTATTGATGTCGGTCTTGGAAATCAGGAACTTGTCTTTGTCGCCCTGTTATTGAAGATTAAACACCCAAGAAACACCAAGGCAAGCACAGAAGCAAGTTGTATTTAAGAAAAAGAAACAGAGATAGACTTCTCCTAAGAGAAGGAGACCCAGAGCTGGTATATATAGGAATGGGAGTGTATTGCCTCTTTGTAGATTCCAAGTTTCCTCGACCTCTCCACTTGTCTACTTGCCTAAGGACAGGTAAAGAGCTGCTCAGGGGGTGATCATTAGCAACTCCCTCCAGAACAATTCCCTTGAGGTGTTAGCTACCCATTTCTTTTCTTTGATAATTTGACAATTAGCCCCTCACCTATCTCATTATTCCTGTGTGTTTTGTGTTTTACTGGTAATTGAACCCAGGACCTTGCACAAGCTAAGCAAATGCTGTACCACTGAGATACACCCTGGAACTTTTTATTTTATTTTGAGACAGGGTCTAAGTTGCCTGAGCTGGCCTTGTACTTGAGATCCTTCCTCCTCAGCCTCCCAAGCATCTGTTATTATACGCCTGAGCCACTATACCCAGTGCCTTGCTTTCTTTGATCAGAGAGAAACTGCTTTGAATATTATCCCCCAATACTCTTCTTACTTGCCCAAGTAAATAAACATTTCATCACTCTTTTACCTCCCAGCTGTGCTTTTTGGCTTTGCATTCAGCAAGCCCATTGCTTTTTGGCTACAGTAACAAGTATAGTTTGTCAATCTTCTATTAATTCATTTTTCACTGGGCAGATTCACAGTGCCCCAAACCCTCTGGATTCTGGAAACAGTTAAGAATAAAGTGCTCAAGATCTAGCAAATGAGAAAGACAATTTTATTCCAGAGTATGTGCTTATAGAAGAAGATGTAGAAAGTCATGAAGACCACAGTTGGAACACTGAACCCAGGATAGCAGAGCACAAAGGTCAGTGATTCTAGCCATGACACTTGAGCAGAAACACATAAGACAACATAATAGGATGAGGATGAAAAATTCTCACCTTTACTCATAATTAAAGAAATGTGAATTAAAACAAAAGCAAACTTTCATGTGAACTGACAAGATCAAGGGTTTTACTCTCACAGTTTGGTAACAGAGAAAGAAACAGACATTCTTGGAAGTGTTTGTATGAACTCATAAAGAAATATTCTGTAATTCTATTATCTGACAGTATTCAAAACACATATATCCTTTGATACATCTTACTACTGGCAATTTATTTCATAGAGTCTCAGCTGAGATTGAGAATCTATGTGTAGCCAGGCATGGTGGATTAGGCCTATAATCCCAGGTATTTGAGAGATTGAGGCAGGAGGATCATGAATTCAAGGCTAGATGGGACAACTTAGTCCTTGTCCAAAAAATTTTCAAGAGCTGAGGACAGAGCTCAATGGTACAACACTTTCCTAGCATGTACGAGGCCCTGGGTTCAATACCCAGCACTGCAAAACCAGAAAATAAATTGTTTATAAAGGGTTTGAGGGTGTAACTCAGTGATAGAGTGCATGCTTTAGCATACATAAGGCCCTGGGTTTGATCCCTAGAAACATAGAAACACACACACAGATACACACACACACTCATATATACACATACACAAAAAATTTAGGTGTAAGGAATTTTACATGACTACTTGTAATAGTAAAACATAAGGAACAATATAAATGTCCTCAATGGAAACCTAACTTAAATTAAGGTGTAATGTCCAATAGAATGATTACATATGTCAAGAAGCATGTGCTGGATTTGTATGTGAAAATACAGAAATCTTAAAAAAAAAAAAAACTTGTATATTAGTTAGCTTTCCATCACTGCAACAAAATACCTGAGATAATCAGCTTAATAAGGGAAAAAGTTTATTTGAGCCCATGGTTTCAGAGGTTTCAGTCTAGTAGCTTGGTCCTATGGCTTTGGACCTGTGGCAGCATAGCGTATCATAGCAGGAATGTGTGGCAGAGGATATTAGCTCACATCATAGGAGGTTCGGAGCAAAGAGAGAGAAAGACTAGAGGCTAGGGTCCCAATATCCCCTTCAAAGGTATGTCCTGATGGCCTAACTTCCTTCCTTTCACTAGACACCACCTTTTACAGGTTCCACCACTTCCTGTAGTATCATGGGCTGGGGACAAATCCTGTAACAGACTCTTGGTGTACATAGTAGTTAGTGTTCTCCAAAGGAACCGAAATCAATGCAATTATGAATAATTACAAGAGGGGGCTTATTAGATTGGCTTCCACAATCAAAGCCTGGATAGTTCCACAATGGCCATCTGCCATCTAGAAAGATGGGGAAATCAGTAGCTGCTCATCCCCTAAAGCTGGAAGCCTCACAACAAGAAGAAATAATGATGTGCCCAGTCCGAAGCTGAGGCTTAGAAGCTCCCTGGAGAGTCACTGGTATAAGTGTGTGTTCAAAGGCTAAAGAACCCAGACTCTCATGTCTCCAGGTGACAGCAACAAAAAACACAAGACAACAACAACAACAACAAAACACCTGTTCAAGAAGACTCAAGCTTGTATGCATTCAGGAAAGAACTTCTCCCCTTTTCTGCTCTTGCTTCCGACCAGGCCCTCAGCTTATTGGATGGTGCCATGCATATTGAGGGCAGGTCATCCCTCCTGTGCTCACTGACCCACAAGCCATTTAAGTCTGGAAACATCCTCAGAAGTATGTTTTACCAATTTTCTAGGCATCTGTTAATCCAGTCTAGTTGACAACCAAAATTAACCATCACAGAGACATTTATAATCCAAACTATAGCATATTGTCAAGGAAGTAAAACAGTATAGCAAGAACGCTTCTTTTCCATTTTCACAAAAAGCAGAAATATTCACACATAAATATGCATACACATAAAGTCTTACATATGCATAGATAATCAGTGGAGAGTTAAGTAAACATACCTTTAACAGTGGTTGACCTTGGGAAAGAAAATATGTTAACTGAGGTAGACCATAATAAATTTTTATCACAAAAAATTTCAAACATATACAAAAATAAAACAAACAACAACAACAACAGACAAAAAACAAACAAACAAACAAAACAACGCTGGGTACAGTGATGCATGCCTGTAATCCCAGTGGCTCTGGCTGAGACAGGAGGATTGTGAGTTCAAAGCAACCTCAGCACCGTGAGACTCTGTGAGACTCTGTCTCTAAATTTAAAAAATACAAAATAGGGGCTGGGGATGTGGCTCAGTGGTTGAGGGCCCCTGAGTTCATTCCCTGGTAACAAAAAAGAAAGTACAATGGCCTGCCATTTACTTACTTCAACAATTATAACTCATGAATTAACTGAATGCCTTGAGACACAGCACATTCCAAAAATAGGATACATGCTTAATTCTATCAGTTTAATATTTTTATTAGTATTGATAAAAGGGGATCAGTATTCACCTATACCTGTAAATTAATATTATGTATTAAGTAATATGTAATGAACCAAATAACTAAAATAAGATAGTTTCTCTTGTGAGGAGAACAGTTTCAGGAAGTGAAATAGAAGCTAGATTTCTCTGATTTTAACCTTGTTTTATAGATTTGAATTGCAACCATATAATTATTTTACATTTTCAAAAATAAATTAATTTAAAAAGAGCAATTACTGAAAACAAAAGCAAAACAAATATATCTCTAATCATGTTGTTCTGATTAACTGGAAAAATATTTTAAATGATTTAAGAAGCATGTAACTTTTATATCCATCTTTAGTGATATAGACTTTAAGGACCAAAATCTTCAACAACTTTCTAAATGTTTCAGTGATTATATTATTAGTGTTCGGTGATTATATTATTGGTGGTAAACTTGGTGTTATTCTGAGACAATCGCAAATATTACATAGAATTAGATAATGTATCATTATTTTGATACAATTTTAGATTAGCATTTTTTTTTCTTTTTGGTACCGGAGAACAAACCCATCGGTGCTTTACAACAAAGCTAAGTCCCCAGTTCCTTTTATTTTTTAATTTTGAATCAAGATCTCACTAAGTGGCTTAGGGTCTCACTAAATTGCTGAGGCTGGCTTCAAACTTGTGATCCTCCTGCCTCACTCAGCCTCCTGAATTGCTGGCATTACAGGCAGGTACAACTATACCCAGTTAGACCAGCATTTTTAATGTGGAAAAGGGTTATATAGATGTAAGACAGAAAGTTAACTAAAACCCCTAAAATCTAAAGTTTTGAATTTGAATTGGAACATCCATATATAAGTTAATGATATACGTATTTTATCTTTATTCATATTTATATTTACACTTATTTCCTAACTCCATCCACTGAAATTCCTAGAAACAATGACTGATCCAGGAGCCATGAGCACTACTAAGTGCCCAGGTTGTGATAACTTTCACACTAAAATGAGCAGGGCTCAGTACAGGAACAAAGCTTTTTTTTTTTTTTTTTTTTTTTTCCCCAAATAATATATGCTAGAGAGAATATAGGCTAGAAAGAACATTCCTTACTCCTTTTTATGGCCACTTATTACTCCATTTTGCAGCCTTTGCATGGTTTATTCAAATCATTTTTTGACAGAGATTTGGTGCCTTTTAGATTTGTGCTATTACAAATCATGCCCATAATGACGGAGACCCTTCCTTCACATTGTTTGATTTTTTAATTATGTTTGTGTATTATTTGTCCAACTTTAAAAAACATTATGAAGAGAAAAAAAAAAAAAAGACAACGTTACCAACAGTCTGAGTGAGGCTGAGATGGGAGATAGTGGGTGAGACAGGAATAGGAAGAGCATGTTGCAGAAACCTCTAGTCATCCTGGTGCGAATACAGTAAACCAGAATGGGAGGAACGGAAATGACACTGTAGAAAGGCCAGACCTGAGAGGTATATATGTATGTATGTACGTATGTATGTATGTATTTGGATACTGGGGATGGAACTCAGGGTGCTTTACCACTGAGCTACATCCCCAGAGTGTACCCTCCTCTGCCTTTTTTTTTTTTCTTCTTGAAACAGGGTCTTATTAAGTTGTTAAGGGTCTTGCTAAGTTAGGAAGGCTGGCCTTGGCATAATGAATCCCTAATACCTCTGACTCCAGTTTCAATGATTACAAATAATTTAGTATTATTTTATCTACCATCTCCCAACTTTTTAAGTATTTTAAGCCAGATCCCACAATTCATAAGATTTCACCCACAAATGTTACATTTATTTATCTCTAATAGATGAGATACTGATATATATATATATAATAATAATATAATATTATATATATATATATGTATATATATATATATATATATATATATATATTAGTACTGGGGATTGAACCCAGGGACACTTAACCACTGAGCCACATCCCCAGCCCTTTTTTGTATTTTATTTACAGACAGGGTCTCACTAAGTTGCTGAGGCTGTCTTTGAACTAGCAATTCTCCTGCCTCAGCTTCCAGAACTGCTGGACCCCAGTCATGTATGTCCTGATTTTAAAATAGCCTTTTCGTAAGGTTCTTAGCAAATAATTGCAGGGGGTTCGTACTCTGTTGCCTAGGAAGTTACCCAAGAGCCACTCCCTATCCTCCCAGCCTTATCTCTTCCTCCTGACGCCAACATTAGCCATAAAAAAAGAATGAAGTACTGCATTTGCTACAAGATGTACAAGGGAAACCCATTTGCTACAAGATGTACAAGGGAAACCAATAAAACACCCTCTGTGGGAGGAAACAGAAACAAAAAAGTCATACATTCCATTTATATACAATACCCAGAATTCCATTTATATGCAATATCCATAATCTGAAAGCTGATTGGCATTTACCAGAGGCTGGGAGAGGGAAGAATTGGGAGCAACTGTTAGATGGGCTCAGGTTCTATTTTGAGCCAAAGAAAATGTTTTGGAACTAGGTAAGAGGTAGCGGTAGCACAACTACCTCTTATGTGAATATATTAACTGCCACTGAACTGTACATGTTAAAATTGTTCGTTTGTTGTTAATTTCACCTCAATTTTAAAAAAAAACTTATTCCTCAATGACCAAGTTGTTAGAAGCGCATAGTTACAATTACAATGCGCACTGATAATGCAGTTTCTAATTGTATAACCCATTTCTGGAATGATTTTTCAAAAAAGCATTAAATTCATTGGTACTTAATATCCCTAAGAAGGTTGTACAGCGTGTGCTAGCAAATGTACATAATGCTGTCAGGCGAAAAAGATAATTGGTTCTAGAAATTCAACAGGGTCTCTACCGTCCTTCAAATAACTGCACTTCTCCGGCCCATTTTGTAGAAGCTGGAAATCAGGCCGGAAATAATGCTCAAGGGCCCCGGCCCCGGGTAACTCCGGAACCCGAAATTCGATGGCCTGGTGGGAATCTGTACACTGCTGCACTATCCGCCAGGCCCAGGCCTTCCGGCCGCGGCCCCGCCCTCCCAACTACATTCCTTCCGCCCGCCCACCCCCGCCGGTCGGAAGTGCGGCCTCGGGAATCGGCGGTTGGCTGGGCAGTGGCTCAGCGCCGCTGAAGCGGTGGGTCGGCGTTGCGGCCCATTGTGGAGGCCCAGCGCAGTCGCGTTCGGCGAAAGTGGGTAGTTGCAGGTAGGTGGGCGGGCCTGTGGTGGGCAGGTGGGTAAGTTATTTTCACGAGACCCCATTGGGGTCAGAGGTGAGGGAGCCGTTTCTTTAGCGGCTTTTCGGATCCCGCGGGAGGAAGGTGCAGTCCCCCAGCGACCTGGCAGTCCAGGATGGGGACCAAGCCCGCAACCTTTCCGGCGGACATCTCCATTGCGTTTTGTGGTGCTGCTAAGCCGCGCTTTTAATTTTAGTTTGACTTTTGAGTTGCAGTTACAGGTATTTCCTGAAACTCACAAAATTTGGCGTAGCGCTTGGTCGGGAATGGGTTTCTTGGTGTCCATATTGAATAAAGGCGGGTCGCGCCACCGCGGAGTTGGCGTTTTGCGGGTAAAGCCCAAGTTGTTACAGAAGCTCCTGTACTTGGGAGAGACTCGAGTCGATCAGGAAAATAGGTGGAATTGATAGAGATATTTTGAAGCGGATTAATGAATTACTGGACCTTGCCATGGTTAGTAGGCGTTCAGAAATGAACTTGCACAATTGTTGCCTCTGGAAGCCATGTCCCTTAGCCACCGCATAGTAGGGCACATCAAAGTCTCTAGTGGGACTCAAAACATGCAGTGATTTGCAAAGATTTTCGGAGTTAGTCACCGTGATACGAAGTTCGATCAAAATTAAAATTATATTAGTCTGAGTAAAATCAATTTTTTATTTTAAATGCTTTACTTGAAAAAAAGTCTAAATGTGAGAGTTGGTTTGAATGGTGTGAAGGTTGTAATGTTAGAACGTAAGATTAAAAGTTGAGAAGGCTGAATTCCAGTCTAGGTCTGTGATCTTGAGAAAGTCATTAGTTCTGAGTGCCTTTTCTGTAAAATGGAGATGTTGATAATGGTTACAACGGTTTTCTCACATATAGGCAGTTTGCTGTATAAGAATACAGCAAACTGTATAAGAATACAGTTATTTGTTGGTTTGTGCAAATACTTAAAGTCGCCCCCCCCACCCCTGCCAGTTTACTAATAAGAGATCTTACTACCAAAGTCATCACATTTTGTCTGTGAATATAATGTATATTCATCTCTATTTAGTGGTCAGGATTTTTTCACCTTAACCCAATTTCAGTTTAAACCTCCTCTGAGCTATTTGAGGATAGAACTAATGCCATTCATATTTTTAAAGGATCGTTCCTGGTCCCCACACAGTGCTTGTGATTTATCATTAGCTAAGCTCCCCACCCCCACCTCCTTTTTCTTGTTTTCTTTTTTCAGTTTTTCTTTAACCTGAATTTGTTAAAGCCTAAGCTTTGGGGTTTACCAAAAACAAAATAGTTCACAAAATTACATGGGAAATCTTGTTTTCTGTTACTAGAAGTTGTCCCTTAGCTCAGCTGCGTAGATATGCAGCACTAGTTACGTGGGTTAGGTGAAGAATTAAACTGAACTTTATATTCATTATCACTCTCAGAACCAACCTGTACCATCTCTGTGGTAGGCAGTGAAGTTACAGCAATGGGCTTCAACTCTGGCATTCCCTTTTAATCACTTGGGGAACTCAAAGTACTGACCCTCCCAGCCCACTCCAGACCAGTTGATCAGAATCTGGAAAATGGGGCATGGGCATCCTATTTAAAGCTCAGCAGGTTACTCCACTTTGCAATCAGGATGAGAACCCCCTTATTAGAGGAAATAGGTCCTTTAGGAGTTTAAATAGGCCCAGAAGGATTGGAGTGTCATCTGGAAAATTTAGCCTGGAGTGTTTGAGGAATATCACTATCTTTAGATAATTTTTTTATCAGCAGGCATGCTTGAAGTCTGTGATCATAAAGACAGACTATTAGAATAATCCACAGGAAAAGTGAGAGCTGCAGTAGTGATTATAGAGAAGAGATTTTTAAAAATATATATTTTTTCTTTCCAGGGTGTTATTTTTTTTTTGAAATATTAGTAATTATATTTTTAAATATTTTTTAGTTGTCAATGGACCTTTATTTATATATTTATATGTGGTGCTGAGCATCAAACCTACTGCCTCACACATGTCAGGCAAGCACTTTACCACTGACCCCATGCGTAATGATTTTAACTTGTAAACTGTCTTTGGCCTACCTAGCTAAAACTACTTTTCAGCAATGAATAGATAGGTTGTGGTACATGAGTTTTTGTTACAGATTATTTTAAAAAATGTGTTGGAAATACATGTGCCTCAAGTTATCTTCCTTGTTAATTACTAAATAATCGTATTTATTTCTCTTTATAGCCTTATGTTAACGTGGGGGTTTTGTTGTTTTTACTTTTACAGTATATGATTGCTATCAAAGACATGGTTTTTACCTCACTTCATCAACGGACATAAGTTTTCTCTTTTTGGACCCCTATCATACCACAATGGTAAGCTGTGGCTCAGTATGTTCAAGTTTGGATTTTAGAATATTATTGTCTCTATAATAATACCTGTATTACAGATCCAGAAATGCTCTTGTAAGCTGCTTTAGTTATCCTAACAGGGAAATTATTTAGTGGTCATGTGCAAAATGTATAGAATGTGTGGCTCATTTCTCAATTTAGTGTTATTATGATGGTCACATCCAAGTCAACATACATAATCCATGTATTTAAAATTTTATTTCTAACTATTTTGCCATATTCCAAATCATTGGCAAGGAGGCTGGGTATAAATACAAATAATTTTGGGCCTTGCTGGTTTCTCATTTTAAAGTTCTTCTCCCCCCCCCCCCCCCCCCCCCCCAGTACTGGGATTGATTTCTGGGCACTTTACCACTGAGCTACATCCCCAGTGCTACCCACCCCCCACCTTTTTTAAAATTTGAAACAGGGTCTTACTAAGTTGCTGAGGCTGACTTCACCTTATAATTCTGCCTCAGCTTTCCTAGTCACTTGGATTTTAGGTATAAGC
This sequence comes from Tamias sibiricus, assembly GCA_025594165.1. Lineage (NCBI taxonomy): Eukaryota > Metazoa > Chordata > Mammalia > Rodentia > Sciuridae > Tamias > Tamias sibiricus. Next base: position 64,026,773 of record CM046663.1, read on the forward strand.
CATTGTACCCTGCCCATTTTTTAAAATATTTTATTTTTTAGTTGTAGTTGGATACAGTATTTTATTTATTTATTTTTATGTGGTGCTGGCGATAGAACCCAGCACCTTGCACATGGTAGGCAAGTGTGTTCTACCGCTAAGCCACAACCCCAGCCGCTCATTTTTTTTTTTTTAATTTAAAATTAAATGTAACCCTGTTAGTGCATCTAATGTTTCAAGTGGCACCAGTGCTAGCCTTCTAGTGTCATATTTCTTCTATTCACTGATTTATAGTCACTAAGCATTCTTACCTGTAGGCATTTAACTTTTGTCATTAAGACATTAAAGACTTAAGGCAGGGGACATGTTTTAAAAAAATATTTATTTGTTTTAGTTGTACAGAATGCCTTTATTTTTACTTGGTGCTGAGGATCGAACCCAGGCCACGCACGTGCCAGGCAAACTCTCTACCACTGAGCCACAACTCCAGCCCTAAGGGGGAGACTTTTTAATGAGTGTTTGAACTGGACACAGTGGCATGCACCTGTATTCCCAGTGACTCCAGAGGTTGAGGCAGGAGCATCTCAAGTTCAAGACCAACTTAGGCAACTTAGATTCTGTCTCAAAAAATAAAAATGGTGACTCCCTGACATACTACACAGAAAAGACTAACTACCCCAATAGCTGCTGCCAAAGACATGCAGAAGAAAATGAGCTTTTAAAAGAGAGATGGTCAGCACTGGAAAGCTGAGTTTAAGTTTCTGCTGTTCAGCTATGAACATCTTTCTAACCAGGCACCTTAGTACTTTCTTAAAATTGCTTACTTATGGCCTGGGGTTGTGGCTCAGCGGCAGAGCACTCGCCTCCAACGTGTGCGACCCGGGTTCGATCCTCAGCACCATGTAAACATAAATGCATTGCACTGTGTTCAACTAAAGTAAATAAATAAATATTTTAAAAAAAATATTTTAAAATATTTTAAAATATTTTTGGGAATGGAACCACCCTATGACCCAGCCATCCCACTCCTGGGTCTATTCCCAAAGGACTTAAAAACAGCATGTTACAGTGACACAGCTATCTCAATGTTTGTAGCTGCGCAGTTCACAATAGCTAGGTTGTGGAACCAACCTAGATGTCCCTCAGTAAATGAGTGGATTAAGAAAATGTGGTATATACGCACAATGGAATTTTACTCAGCAATAAAAGAAAATAAATTAATGGCATTTGCAGGTAAATGGATGAAGTTGGAAGACATAATGCTAAGTGAAGTTAGTCTCAAAAATCCAAGTACCAAATGTTCTCTCTGATATAAGGAGGCTAGTTCATAGTATTGTTGGATGGGGGGGTACATAGGAGGACTAGAGGAACACTAGAATGGTCAAAGGGAAGGGAGGGTAAGGGAGGGAGCAAGGGGGGAGGGAGAGGGAGAAAAGGAAAAAGAAAAAAAAAAAAAGGTGTTTGAATGAGACGGATATCATTTTCCTAAATGCATGATTGAAGACCTGAATTGTACGAATATACTTTGTATACAAACAGTTGTATGTAAAAAGATGCTAAATACATGCACTATGAGTTGTACATATTAAAAATTATAAAAATGAAATTTAAAAAAAATTTTTAAATATTTTATTAAATATTTTAAAAAATATTTTTAAATATTTTTAAAAAATTATTTTATTTATTTACTTTAGTTGAACACAATGCAATGCATTTATGTTTACGTGGTGCTGAGGATCGAACCCGGGCTGTGCACATGCGAGGAGAACGCTCTGCCGCTGAGCCACAACCCCAGCCCAAATAAATATTTTTTTTAAAAATTGCTTACTTATGCCAAACACAAAGCCAACAGAGAAGTCAAGATGTGAAGCCGAGTGACACTTCATCAGATATCCTCAGGAGCCCATTCGCCTGGCTTTTCTGGGACATTGAGTGTGTCACCACGCCCACATGCATGTACAGTGCTCATAGTAGTGGATCAGACACCAGGATGGGCTCCTGGTTCTGCCACAGTTATGTGTAACTACCATGCACCAGTAAAAATTTTTAGAAATTAAAAAAACAAAAAAAAGATGAAAAAGGGCTGGGAATATAACTCAGTGGTAAATAGCCCCAGCTTCAATCTTCAGTACTGCAAGCAAACAAAAGAATTTGACAGAAGAGTAGGTGAACACTGACCACTATATTGAAAAATTATTTCTAAATCCTTCTCTGTCACACAAACTTTAAAAAACACTTACTCTCCTTTTTCTTTTCGGATCTTAACCTATGTGCCCTTGCCCTGTTAGAGAAAAGTAGAACTGTTATAATGGAATTCTGACTTCACATTATATTTTGCATCTCTATTACCGAATGATAATCTCTCTTTAAGTATTTGAAGGAGTGAGTGAATGAATGAGGCAAGTGTATCTCATATCTTCTGAAGTGTTAATCTCAAGTATTTTTTTTTTTGGTACCAGGGATTGAATTCAGGGGCACTCAAGCACTGGGCCACATCCCTAGCCCTTTTTTGTATATATTTATTAGAGATAGGGTCTCATCGAGTTGCTAAATGCCTCATTGCTGAGCCTGGCTTTGAACTTGAAATCCTCCTGCCTCAGCCTCCCAAGTGCTGGGATTATAGGCGTGCACCACCACGCCAGGCTGAAGTGTTAATTTCAAAAGATGAAATATTTACTTCAGACAACTGGTTATTTAAAATTATCATAGAGTTTATATTTGATTGTGTTTAATATAATTTTTATATAAACTCACTTTAAAATTTTGTGGCCAAAATTTAAAAGACCCTTATACAGTTGTCAAAAGTATATATGTAATGTACATTTTCTTGCTGGAAAATGAGTTCTATTCAAGAGTCTTATTCAAAATCATGGGAACCAGTTTCTCTGGGAAGCTATTCTTTTATTTTTTTGGTACTGGGGTTAAACCTAGGGGTGCTTAGCTACGGAGTCACACCCCCAGCCTTTTTTATTTTGAGACAGGGTCTCCCTAAGTTGCTTAGGGCCTTGCTAAATTGCTGAAAGTGGCTTTGAACTTGAACTTGCTGGGATATTTTGTCACATGCAAGTTAGTAGATTGAATTATTGGAGTCTAAAACATATAGTGTAAATAAAAATTGAAAGTTCTGTATCTCTGAAGTTTTGAAAGGACTGTCATTGTGAATGAAAAATACTATGACTCTACATAGTACTCAAAGCAACCCTAGAAAAAGAAATCACTAGTGGTATATTTAACTTTGTATAGAACCTACTCTTTTTTAATGTGTCTTTAGAAAAAATTCATAAATAAGAAAGATATAGTTTAACTTCTTTATATTTCTCCCTCTTGCCTTAAAATGAAGGAAATGGATGAAAGATGCAGATCTAATAGTTGATCTTAATCAGAGTATTGGTAGCTGTCATATCCAGCCATCTTGTATATCAGCCTCCCAGGTGTTGACCAGAGACAACATTTAGTATTTCTTATCTAGATTGTTATAATCAGGTGTCCAAGACTTCTATATTTTCTCTTAGTTACGTATCTTAATCATTCAGTAGAATGGAGGAGAGAAACAAAGGAGAATACATTGGACCTCTTTCAGAAAATGAAACATTTAAGTACCTAATTAGGGATGTTAAATGCTTATTAAATTATTTATTGTGAAAATAATACTGCCAAATACACTTTTTACAGCAGCAAGCCTTAGAACTAGCTTTGGATCGTGCAGAGGTAAGACACAACTAAATTACATACTAAGCTAGTGTTATTTGTAATTGACAAAAATTCAATTTTAAGAGAGTTTTGTATGTTATCTTCAAGTGAATGTATATTTTAGGACAAGCATATAGATAATCTGTAACTGTGAAAAAATGTAAAGTGATGTTTGGATCATCTCTTACTTGGAATCCTGATTTGTATTTCTATTTTAACAAGTTTTCTAACATAAAAAAAATAGTCCTTGCAATTAGATATATACTTTTCTATACATTAATCATTCTGGACATCCATAAAATATATTGATAATGTTTCTGATCTGTATAATTGCAATTCTTAGAAATGAAATACTGCACTCAGTGTTATTGCAGCATAAACTTTACTTGTTTATATTGTTGTAGTTAAGCAGGTTTTTTTTTTTTTCTGTAAGATATAATTTAACATGAGAGACTTGTGACTAAATGGTCTGTTTAGCTTTGCATGTTTTAGATCTACAGTACTTGATTTGTTCATACACAAAGAAAAAAGGAAACTGTTTTCATAAACTTTTCTTTTTTAGTATGTCATTGAAAGTGCACGACAAAGACCTCCTAAAAGGAAATATTTATCTAGTGGAAGGTATGAGTACTTAACTGATAAAATCTTACATTCATTGAAATATGCTAGTCATCATTTATTGCTCTCTTACTAGGCATTGGGCTAGAAATGTTATAGCTTCCTTGAGGATCCTAATCTGGAAATCTGAAATACTTGAAAATCTGAAACCTTTTGAGCCCTGACATGGTCACAAGTGAAAAATTTCACATCTCACCTCATGTGACAGGGCAGAATGTAGGCATAGTAAAAATATTGTATAAAACTACCTTCACTCTATTTGTATTAGTGTATATGAAACAAATGATTTTTATAAGCTATGGTCTCAGTAAGTCATTAGATGTATATCAAATATTCCAAAATCTCAATAAATCTAAATACTTTGGTCCCAATCCTTTTAGATAGGAATATTCAACCTGCAGTAGTAATTTCTTTCTATTTTGGTGGTCGTGGGAATTGTACTCAGGGGTGTTGTACCACTGAGATACATCCACAGGCCTTTTTAATTTTCTTATTTTGAGATAGAGTCTCATTGAGTTGCAAGACTGGCCTTGAACTGGCAATCTTCCTGCCTCAACCTCCCTAGTTGCTGAGATTACAGGCACGTGCCAGTGTGCCTGGCTGCATTAGTAATATCTAAGTTGTTTTTAAATAACATATCCAACCCAGCTCTGGCCTCAACTTTGGGGATGTGGGGAGGTCATTGAAATATTTATTTCATGATGGATTAACATTATTTTGTATATTGTCTTTATTAATTTTTTTCTAGAAAATCTGTATTTCAAAAACTTTATGACTTATATATAGAAGAATGTGAAAAAGAACCTGAGGTTAAGGTAAGTGTGGATTTTTTATGGTATTGTGGCTTTTGGAATGTGTAGTGGAACAGAAATTTGGAGAAGTTAGATTGAAGCAGTTAATGATTTATATTTTTGTGGGTGAATTAACATTTTTTTCCAACCATACTCTAGTGGGGTCTTTTCCAGAATCCTGGCTAATCTGGCATATCAGGCACAGGTCACCTGCTGAGGTAGGAATAGGGAACAGTGTTAACTAGCAGAATATTTCACTGGAAAGTCATAAGCAAAGCCATAGTATGTATCTTTTGCTGTTTTCTCCCCCTGAAAAAACGATTTGTAAACTTAAGGTAGGAGAAAAGTAACCTGTTTCCTTTTGGTGATTTGTACTAGAAAGTCAAAAGCTATTACAGAACATATAGGAAATTCAGGTGTTGTAATAAAAATGAATTTGGTCACAAAATATGATTTGTTTAATTCATTTTTATTTAACATAAAGGTGTCTGTTACAGGAACATGATAAAAATTAACTTCTTGATACCTTTTGAACTCTGATTAGAAGGAGCTTAAAGGGTTCTGTGAACTTCTGTCTTTAATGTAAAAATTAATATTTCTGTGTGCAGTGGTGCGTGTCTATAATCTGAGTGGCTCTGGAGGCTGAGGCAGGGGGATCCCAAGGTCAAAACTAGCTTCAACAATTTAGCAAGGCCCTGTCTCAAAATAAAAAATCAAAAAAGCTGGGATATGTCTCAGTAGTTAAGTGCTCTGGGTTCAATTTTCAGTACCCCCCCCCCCAAAAAAAAAAAAATTAAAAAAAATAGCAGGTCTAACCTAACCTTTAAATTCTAAAGTAAATCTTTTTTTTTTTTTTTTTTTTCTTGGTACCGGGGATTGAACTTAGGGGCACTCAACCACTGGGCCACATCCCCAGCCCTTTTTTGTATTTTATTAGAGACAGGGTCTCACTCAGTTGCTAAGTGCCTTGTCATTGCTGAGGCTGGCTTTGAACTCGCGATCCTCCTGCCTCAGCCTCCCAAGTGCTGGGATTACAGACACGCACCACCGCGCCCAGCTTCTTAAGTAAATCTTGTGGTATGTTTTTTGTATGTTGTATTGAAGTACATGTGACATAACAATGAATTGCACGTGTCTAAAGTGTACATTTTTTATGTTTTGACATGCATAACATATACATACTCCCACAAAACCATCAGCACAATAATACAAGGTACACATCCATCACGTCCAAGACAGAACTAAGATAAGGGAGATATGTACATATATCAAGATTCTAAAGTGAGTTGGCAAGCTACTGCCCACCAGCCAAATCTGACCAACTTCATCTTTTCATAAATGAATCTTTACTGGAACTCTATTGGTTTACATTTGTCCATGACTGCTTTTGAGATACAAAGGCAGAGTTGAGTAGTTGAGAGCCCAGACAATATGGCCCACAAGCCAAGCTATGTGATCTTTTAAGAAAGGAACTTTCAACTTGTAGTCTTAACTGGGAACCAACATGTTTTCTTCAAGAGATACACATACTATCAGAATTTATTTTTGTCTTAACTCAGATTATGAAGGTTTTTTCTATACTCGAAACACTTAGAATTTTTAGGGTCTTTTTTTTTTTTCCTGTTTTCTCTTTTGTGTATCAGGTATTGAACCCAGGGGTGCTTAACCACTGATCACATCCCCAGCCCTTTTTTTAATATTTTGTTTTGAGACAGGTTCTTGCTAAGGTGCTTAGGGCCTTGCTAACGTGCTAAGCCAGATCTTGAACTTGCCAACCTCTCTCCTCAGCCTCCTGAGTTGCTGGGATTACAGGTGTATTCCACTGCGCCTGGCTTTAAGTTATTTATTTTACATCAAAGTGGTTAAAAGTTGTCTGCCTTTGTGTTTTCATTTTCAGATTGCATAGGGTTCTTATTTTATGGTGATGATAGGAACTTATGATTCCTTTCAGTATAATGTTAGTATATTGTTATACAATTAAATATAAGGTACTCAAAACTGATTTTTTTTTTTTTGAGATTCTGCAAAAAGCAAATATTCTGTTGGCTCAATTATCTTTCCTAAATAAGATTTGATGAAAGGAATTATTCAAGCTAGAAGAATCTATAAGTGGATAGCCCATTAAGTCCCAAGTTTTCAATTTGAATATTTCAACAGAATTGACACAAATGCTTTAAAATATCGGAAATCATAATCTAGAGTTTATATATCCTTTATATAGTTTTCTAATTATTCACCTATTTTTCCAAAAGAATAGAACTCCAAAAACATAATATTGATTTCAAAAGTTACCATAAGTGATACATGTATTGCTCAGTGTAAGTTTTTATAGCTGTCTTACATCTGGGACAAAGGGACTTAACCAGGTTAAATCATACATATTTCTAAAATTGTAGATTTTGATGTATGTGCATTATATTTCCTGATGGATTTTTTTTTAATAATTGAGGTTTTTAGATATATTTTTATTTTCTATTTATGTATTTAAAAGTACATATTTTATGTTTGTTTTTATTGTTTTTTAGGTTACCAGTTTTCTTTTTGGCATGAATTAATCTTCTAAGATATAGTAGTAGAAATAAATTATGTTTTCAATGCTTTCTATGAATAGTGACGATAGTGTTATGAATCTTCCCCATATATTCAGGATCATCATGTGAAAAAAGTGCCAAAAGATTTATTCAGATATGATTTTGTCAAATCATAGCATTATTTTTCAAGGTTATAATGGATTATTGTCATGAGTTCTGCCTCTTTTTAAAGCAGAAATTAAGAAGAAATGTGAACTTGTTAGAGAAGCTTGTCATGCAAGAGACTTTGTCGTGTTTAGTGGTCAATCTGTATCCAGGAAATGAGGGATATTCTCTGATGCTCAGGGGGAAAAATGGATCAGGTAAGACCCTACAAAGTATAACTGTCACAAAATACCTCTGCCAGGCAGGATGTGCTGCTTTTTAAAATGAGTTTCTTAACCTGCTCAGTGGTTTGTCCTTTGAACCAATGATAATTTATCTTAAAATTTTTCTTATGACTTTTGCTAGAACATAAGAAATTACTCTAATACACATGATTATCCTTCCTGAATATGCATTTGAAAAGTATTCTAATTTGTCTTCCATTCTATTTATAAAAAAGACATGATTTTTAAATAATATCAAAATTTCCTTTTGTTCCATTGCTGTTTATATTTTAAGATAGCATTAAGGTCTTTTAAGGTATGCACATTTTTATATATTCTTGAGTCTAAAACTTTAAAATTAAGCAGATTCACTGCCTTTTGAGTAATGTTCACATTTATTAATGTGAATATAAAGAGTTTTAAAATATACTCAGATTTAACTAAAGAGTCACCTAAAAAATCCATATGGTAATAATAATTTGAGTTCTACAAGGAAGTCATGCTAGTTAAGAATTTTTTCTGTGTGTTGATAATTAATTGTAAAGTCTAACACCAAGAGAATTCTTTTCTTTGGTCAGATGAGGTGCCAAATTGTCATTATAATTTCCAGACACTAGTCTTCAGTGAACTTTCAGTTTCTTTGATCTTGGAGTTTTATCATATTGTGATTACTGCTGACTGATTTGAATTGTGATGTTATGACAGATGTTTTTCCAAATGTCAGGGTTTTGTCCCCCGCCCCTTTTCTAAAGTGTTATACAGTACAGTTAACAAGTTTTTTTAGTAAATGTGGTTCATTTATAAGGCTTACAGGTCATTAGTAGAGCCTTTGGCTTTATTTATTTATTTATTGAAAAGGCTTTTCAGACTAATTAAAACAAATAAAAAATTATTTAAAAAAAGTCTTTTCGACGCTTCTCAGAAGATACACAATTAATCAACAAATACATGAAAAAATGCTCAACATCGCTGGCAATTAGAGAAATGCAAATCAAAACAACTCTAAGATTTTATTTTACTCCAGTCAGAGTGGCAGCTATTAAGAACACAAATAACAATAAATGTTGGAGAGGATGTAGGGAAAAAGGCACACTCATTCATTGCTGGTGGGACTGCAAAGTGATGCA